>CALYLW010001622.1:96974-246364 GCA_944989445.1 Ampullaceana balthica | reverse complement strand
TTGGCCATAGCTTCCATGACGTGAAGAGACTATAACAATTGTAACATTAGTTTGGCCATAGCTTCCATGACGTGAAGAGACTATAACAATTGTAACATTAGTTTGACCATAGCTTCCATGACGTGAAGAGACTATAACAATTGTAACATTAGTTTGGCCATAGCTTCCATGACGTGAAGAGACTATAACAATTGTAACATTAGTTTGGCCATAGCTTCCATGACGTGAAGAGACTATAACAATTGTAACATTAGTTTGGCCATAGCTTCCATGACGTGAAGAGACTATAACAATTGTAACATTAGTTTGGCCATAGCTTCCATGACGTGAAGAGACTATAACAATTGTAACATTAGTTTGGCCATAGCTTCCATGACGTGAAGAGACTATAACAATTGTAACATTAGTTTGGCCATAGCTTCCATGACGTGAAGAGACTATAACAATTGTAACATTAGTTTGGCCATAGCTTCCATGACGTGAAGAGACTATAACAATTGTAACATTAGTTTGGCCATAGCTTCCATGACGTGAAGAGACTATAACAATTGTAACATTAGTTTGGCCATAGCTTCCATGACGTGAAGAGACTATAACAATTGTAACATTAGTTTGGCCATAGCTTCCATGACGTGAAGAGACTATAACAATTGTAACATTAGTTTGGCCATAGCTTCCATGACGTTAAGAGACTATAACAATTGTAACATTAGTTTGGCCATAGCTTCCATGACGTTAAGAGACTATAACAATTGTAACATTAGTTTGGCCATAGCTTCCATGACGCTAAGAGACTATAACAATTGTAACATTAGTTTGGCCATAGCTTCCATGACGTTAAGAGACTATAACAATTGTAACATTAGTTTGGCCATAGCTTCCATGACGCTAAGAGACTATAACAATTGTAACATTAGTTTGGCCATAGCTTCCATGACGCTAAGAGACTATAACAATTGTAACATTAGTTTGGCCATAGCTTCCATGACGCTAAGAGACTATAACAATTGTAACATTAGTTTGGCCATAGCTTCCATGACGCTAAGAGACTATAACAATTGTAACATTAGTTTGGCCATAGCTTCCATGACGTTAAGAGACTATAAGAATTGTAACATTAGTTTGGCCATAGCTTCCATGACGTGAAGAGACTATAACAATTGTAACATTAGTTTGGCCATAGCTTCCATGACGTTAAGAGACTATAACAATTGCAACATTAGTTTGGCCATAGCTTCCATGACGTTAAGAGACTATAACAATTGTAACATTAGTTTGGCCATAGCTTCCATGACGTTAAGAGACTATAACAATTGCAACATTAGTTTGGCCATAGCTTCCATGACGTTAAGAGACTATAACAATTGTAACATTAGTTTGGCCATAGCTTCCATGACGTGAAGAGACTATAACAATTGTAACATTAGTTTGGCCATAGCTTCCATGACGTTAAGAGACTATAACAATTGCAACATTAGTTTGGCCATAGCTTCCATGACGTTAAGAGACTATAACAATTGTAACATTAGTTTGGCCATAGCTTCCATGACGTTAAGAGACTATAAGAATTGTAACATTAGTTTGGCCATAGCTTCCATGACGTGAAGAGACTATAAGAATTGTAACATTAGTTTGGCCATAGCTTCCATGACGTTAAGAGACTATAACAATTGTAACATTAGTTTGGCCATAGCTTCCATGACGTGAAGAGACTATAACAATTGTAACATTAGTTTGGCCATAGCTTCCATGACGTGAAGAGACTATAACAATTGTAACATTAGTTTTGGCCATAGCTTCCATGACGTGAAGAGACTATAACAATTGTAACATTAGTTTGACCATAGCTTCCATGACGTGAAGAGACTATAAAAATTGTAACATTAGTTTGGCCATAGCTTCCATGACGTGAAGAGACTATAACAATTGTAACATTAGTTTGGCCATAGCTTCCATGACGTGAAGAGACTATAACAATTGTAACATTAGTTTGGCCATAGCTTCCATGACGTGAAGAGACTATAACAATTGTAACATTAGTTTGGCCATAGCTTCCATGACGTGAAGAGACTATAACAATTGTAACATTAGCTTTGACCATAGCTTCCATGACGTGAAGAGACTATAACAATTGTAACATTAGTTTGGCCATAGCTTCCATGACGTGAAGAGACTATAACAATTGTAACATTAGTTTGACCATAGCTTCCATGACGTGAAGAGACTATAACAATTGTAACATTAGTTTGGCCATAGCTTCCATGACGTGAAGAGACTATAAGAATTGTAACATTAGTTTGGCCATAGCTTCCATGACGTTAAGAGACTATAACAATTGTAACATTAGTTTGGCCATAGCTTCCATGACGTGAAGAGACTATAACAATTGTAACATTAGTTTGGCCATAGCTTCCATGACGTTAAGAGACTATAAGAATTGTAACATTAGTTTGGCCATAGCTTCCATGACGTGAAGAGACTATAAGAATTGTAACATTAGTTTGGCCATAGCTTCCATGACGTTAAGAGACTATAACAATTGTAACATTAGTTTGGCCATAGCTTCCATGACGTGAAGAGACTATAACAATTGTAACATTAGTTTGGCCATAGCTTCCATGACGTGAAGAGACTATAACAATTGTAACATTAGTTTGGCCATAGCTTCCATGACGTGAAGAGACTATAACAATTGTAACATTAGTTTGACCATAGCTTCCATGACGTGAAGAGACTATAACAATTGTAACATTAGTTTGGCCATAGCTTCCATGACGTGAAGAGACTATAACAATTGTAACATTAGTTTGGCCATAGCTTCCATGACGTGAAGAGACTATAACAATTGTAACATTAGTTTGGCCATAGCTTCCATGACGTGAAGAGACTATAACAATTGTAACATTAGTTTGGCCATAGCTTCCATGACGTGAAGAGACTATAACAATTGTAACATTAGTTTGGCCATAGCTTCCATGACGTGAAGAGACTATAACAATTGTAACATTAGTTTGGCCATAGCTTCCATGACGTGAAGAGACTATAACAATTGTAACATTAGTTTGGCCATAGCTTCCATGACGTGAAGAGACTATAACAATTGTAACATTAGCTTGACCATAGCTTCCATGACGTGAAGAGACTATAACAACTGTAACATTAGTTTGGCCATAGCTTCCATGACGTGAAGAGACTATAACAATTGTAACATTAGTTTGACCATAGCTTCCATGACGTGAAGAGACTATAACAATTGTAACATTAGTTTGGCCATAGCTTCCATGACGTGAAGAGACTATAACAATTGTAACATTAGTTTGGCCATAGCTTCCATGACGTTAAGAGACTATAACAATTGTAACATTAGTTTGGCCATAGCTTCCATGACGTGAAGAGACTATAACAATTGTAACATTAGTTTGACCATAGCTTCCATGACGTGAAGAGACTATAACAATTGTAACATTAGTTTGGCCATAGCTTCCATGACGTGAAGAGACTATAACAATTGTAACATTAGTTTGGCCATAGCTTCCATGACGTTAAGAGACTATAACAATTGTAACATTAGTTTGGCCATAGCTTCCATGACGTGAAGAGACTATAAGAATTGTAACATTAGTTTGGCCATAGCTTCCATGACGTTAAGAGACTATAACAATTGTAACATTAGTTTGGCCATAGCTTCCATGACGTGAAGAGACTATAAGAATTGTAACATTAGTTTGGCCATAGCTTCCATGACGTGAAGAGACTATAACAAATGTAACATTAGTTTGGCCATAGCTTCCATGACGTGAAGAGACTATAACAATTGTAACATTAGTTTGACCATAGCTTCCATGACGTGAAGAGACTATAACAATTGTAACATTAGTTTGGCCATAGCTTCCATGACGTGAAGAGACTATAACAATTGTAACATTAGTTTGGCCATAGCTTCCATGACGCGAAGAGACTATAACAATTGTAACATTAGTTTGGCCATAGCTTCCATGACGTGAAGAGACTATAACAATTGTAACATTAGTTTGGCCATAGCTTCCATGACGTGAAGAGACTATAACAATTGTAACATTAGTTTGGCCATAGCTTCCATGACGTGAAGAGACTATAACAATTGTAACATTAGTTTGGCCATAGCTTCCATGACGTGAAGAGACTATAAGAATTGTAACATTAGTTTGGCCATAGCTTCCATGACGTTAAGAGACTATAACAATTGTAACATTAGTTTGGCCATAGCTTCCATGACGCTAAGAGACTATAACAATTGTAACATTAGTTTGGCCATAGCTTCCATGACGTGAAGAGACTATAACAATTGTAACATTAGTTTGGCCATAGCTTCCATGACGCTAAGAGACTATAACAATTGTAACATTAGTTTGGCCATAGCTTCCATGACGTGAAGAGACTATAACAATTGTAACATTAGTTTGGCCATAGCTTCCATGACGTGAAGAGACTATAACAATTGTAACATTAGTTTGGCCATAGCTTCCATGACGTGAAGAGACTATAACAATTGTAACATTAGTTTGGCCATAGCTTCCATGACGTGAAGAGACTATAACAATTATAACATTAGTTTGGCCATAGCTTCCATGACGTGAAGAGACTATAACAATTGTAACATTAGTTTGGCCATAGCTTCCATGACGTTAAGAGACTATAACAATTGTAACATTAGTTTGGCCATAGCTTCCATGACGTGAAGAGACTATAACAATTGTAACATTAGTTTTGCCATAGCTTCCATGACGTTAAGAGACTATAACAATTGTAACATTAGTTTGGCCATAGCTTCCATGACGCTAAGAGACTATAACAATTGTAACATTAGTTTGGCCATAGCTTCCATGACGTTAAGAGACTATAACAATTGTAACATTAGTTTGGCCATAGCTTCCATGACGTGAAGAGACTATAACAAATATAACATTAGTTTGGCCATAGCTTCCTTGACGTGAAGAGACTATAACAATTGTAACATTAGTTTGGCCATAGCTTCCATGACGTGAAGAGACTATAACAATTGTAACATTAGTTTGACCATAGCTTCCATGACGTGAAGAGACTATAACAATTTGTAACATTAGTTTGGCCATAGCTTCCATGACGTGAAGAGACTATAACAATTGTAACATTAGTTTGGCCATAGCTTCCATGACGTGAAGAGACTATAAGAATTGTAACATTAGTTTGGCCATAGCTTCCATGACGTTAAGAGACTATAACAATTGTAACATTAGTTTGGCCATAGCTTCCATGACGCTAAGAGACTATAACAATTGTAACATTAGTTTGGCAATAGCTTCCATGACGTTAAGAGACTATAACAATTGTAACATTAGTTTGGCCATAGCTTCCATGACGTGAAGAGACTATAACAAATATAACATTAGTTTGGCCATAGCTTCCTTGACGTGAAGAGACTATAACAATTGTAACATTTGTTTGGCCATAGCTTCCATGACGTTAAGAGACTATAACAATTGTAATATTAGTTTGGCCATAGCTTCCATGACGTGAAGAGACTATAAGAATTGTAACATTAGTTTGGCCATAGCTTCCATGACGTTAAGAGACTATAACAATTGTAACATTAGTTTGGCCATAGCTTCCATGACGCTAAGAGACCATAACAATTGTAACATTAGTTTGGCCATAGCTTCCATGACGTTAAGAGACTATAACAATTGTAACATTAGTTTGGCCATAGCTTCCATGACGCTAAGAGACAATAAGAATTGTAACATTAGCTTGACCATAGCTTCCATGACGTTAAGAGACTATAACAATTGTAACATTAGTTTGGCCATAGCTTCCATGACGTGAAGAGACTATAACAATTGTAACATTAGTTTGGCCATAGCTTCCATGACGTGAAGAGACTATAACAATTGTAACATTAGTTTTGCCATAGCTTCCATGACGTTAAGAGACTATAACAATTGTAACATTAGTTTGGCCATAGCTTCCATGACGCTAAGAGACTATAACAATTGTAACATTAGTTTGGCCATAGCTTCCATGACGTTAAGAGACTATAACAATTGTAACATTAGTTTGGCCATAGCTTCCATGACGTGAAGAGACTATAACAAATATAACATTAGTTTGGCCATAGCTTCCTTGACGTGAAGAGACTATAACAATTGTAACATTAGTTTGGCCATAGCTTCCATGACGTGAAGAGACTATAACAATTGTAACATTAGTTTGACCATAGCTTCCATGACGTGAAGAGACTATAACAATTTGTAACATTAGTTTGGCCATAGCTTCCATGACGTGAAGAGACTATAACAATTGTAACATTAGTTTGGCCATAGCTTCCATGACGTGAAGAGACTATAAGAATTGTAACATTAGTTTGGCCATAGCTTCCATGACGTTAAGAGACTATAACAATTGTAACATTAGTTTGGCCATAGCTTCCATGACGCTAAGAGACTATAACAATTGTAACATTAGTTTGGCAATAGCTTCCATGACGTTAAGAGACTATAACAATTGTAACATTAGTTTGGCCATAGCTTCCATGACGTGAAGAGACTATAACAAATATAACATTAGTTTGGCCATAGCTTCCTTGACGTGAAGAGACTATAACAATTGTAACATTTGTTTGGCCATAGCTTCCATGACGTTAAGAGACTATAACAATTGTAATATTAGTTTGGCCATAGCTTCCATGACGTGAAGAGACTATAAGAATTGTAACATTAGTTTGGCCATAGCTTCCATGACGTTAAGAGACTATAACAATTGTAACATTAGTTTGGCCATAGCTTCCATGACGCTAAGAGACCATAACAATTGTAACATTAGTTTGGCCATAGCTTCCATGACGTTAAGAGACTATAACAATTGTAACATTAGTTTGGCCATAGCTTCCATGACGCTAAGAGACAATAAGAATTGTAACATTAGCTTGACCATAGCTTCCATGACGTTAAGAGACTATAACAATTGTAACATTAGTTTGGCCATAGCTTCCATGACGTGAAGAGACTATAACAATTGTAACATTAGTTTGGCCATAGCTTCCATGACGTGAAGAGACTATAACAATTGTAACATTAGTTTGACCATAGCTTCCATGACGTGAAGAGACTATAACAATTGTAACATTAGTTTGGCCATAGCTTCCATGACGTGAAGAGACTATAACAATTGTAACATTAGTTTGGCCATAGCTTCCATGACGTGAAGAGACTATAACAATTGTAACATTAGTTTGGCCATAGCTTCCATGACGTTAAGAGACTATAACAATTGTAACATTAGTTTGGCCATAGCTTCCATGACGTGAAGAGACTATAAGAATTGTAACATTAGTTTGGCCATAGCTTCCATGACGTTAAGAGACTATAACAATTGTAACATTAGTTTGGCCATAGCTTCCATGACGCTAAGAGACTATAACAATTGTAACATTAGTTTGGCCATAGCTTCCATGACGCTAAGAGACTATAACAATTGTAACATTAGTTTGGCCATAGCTTCCATGACGTTAAGAGACTATAACAATTGTAACATTAGTTTGGCCATAGCTTCCATGACGCTAAGAGACAATAAGAATTGTAACATTAGCTTGACCATAGCTTCCATGACGTTAAGAGACTATAACAATTGTAACATTAGTTTGGCCATAGCTTCCATGACGTGAAGAGACTATAACAATTGTAACATTAGTTTGGCCATAGCTTCCATGACGTGAAGAGACTATAACAATTGTAACATTAGTTTGACCATAGTTTCCATGACGTGAAGAGACTATAACAATTGTAACATTAGTTTGGCCATAGCTTCCATGACGTGAAGAGACTATAAGAATTGTAACATTAGTTTGGCCATAGCTTCCATGACGTTAAGAGACTATAACAATTGTAACATTAGTTTGGCCATAGCTTCCATGACGTGAAGAGACTATAACAATTGTAACATTAGTTTGGCCATAGCTTCCATGACGTGAAGAGACTATAACAATTGTAACATTAGTTTGGCCATAGCTTCCATGACGTTAAGAGACTATAACAATTGTAACATTAGTTTGGCCATAGCTTCCATGACGCTAAGAGAAAATAAGAATTGTAACATTAGCTTGACCATAGCTTCCATGACGTTAAGAGACTATAACAATTGTAACATTAGTTTGGCCATAGCTTCCATGACGTTAAGAGACAATAACAATTGTAACATTAGTTTGGCCATAGCTTCCATGACGCTAAGAGAAAATAAGAATTGTAACATTAGCTTGACCATAGCTTCCATGACGTTAAGAGACTATAACAATTGTAACATTAGTTTGACCATAGCTTCCATGACGTTAAGAGACTATAACAATTGTAACATTAGTTTGGCCATAGCTTCCATGACGTGAAGAGACTATAACAATTGTAACATTAGTTTGGCCATAGCTTCCATGACGTGAAGAGACTATAACAATTGTAACATTAGTTTGGCCATAGCTTCCATGACGTTAAGAGACTATAACAATTGTAACATTAGTTTGGCCATAGCTTCCATGACGTTAAGAGACTATAACAATTGTAACATTAGTTTGGCCATAGCTTCCATGACGTGAAGAGACTATAACAATTGTAACATTAGTTTGGCCATAGCTTCCATGACGTGAAGAGACTATAACAATTGTAACATTAGTTTGGCCATAGCTTCCATGACGTGAAGAGACTATAAAAATTGTAACATTAGTTTGGCCATAGCTTCCATGACGTGAAGAGACTATAACAATTGTAACATTAGTTTGGCCATAGCTTCCATGACGTGAAGAGACTATAACAATTGTAACATTAGTTTGGCCATAGCTTCCATGACGTGAAGAGACTATAACAATTGTAACATTAGTTTGGCAGTAGCTTCCATGACGCTAAGAGACAATAAGAATTGTAACATTAGCTTGACCATAGCTTCCATGACGTTAAGAGACTATAACAATTGTAACATTAGTTTGGCCATAGCTTCCATGACGTGAAGAGACTATAAAAATTGTAACATTAGTTTGGCAGTAGCTCCCATGACGCTAAGAGACAATAAGAATTGTAACACTAGTTTGACCATAGCTTCCATGACGCTAAGAGACTATAACAATCGGAATATTAGTTTGGTAGTAGCTTTAAGAATTGTAACAGTTTGGTCTTAGCTTTCAAGACGCTGTAAGATTAGTTTGGTCGTAGCTTCCATTTATTTAACGGACTCAAGAATTCTAACACTTGTGTGGTCGTAGCAGCCTTCCTTAGGCACACTTCTTTGAAAGGGAAGTCACCAAGTGTTGACAGTGCGGCCCAAAGTGGACCAAAGTGGGATTTGTTCTGCGTGATAGCAGCAGTGGTGTCATGTCGTCCAACACAGGGAGTGTGTCTCATGTTGTCTGCTTCACATCGTCAATCCACGAGGCGGGACAAAGGTGGCGGGGGAAAGTACCAAGCTTCAGAGGACGTTCTACTGTTGTTGATTGTTTCACAAACTATTCCATAAGTTCATTCCGTCTACCTTGGATTATTAGCTGTGATAAATGGTACACAACATTGTATTTGTAAATAGACAGTCAGTATATCACTATTATTTCTTGAAAACTGTGAACTAAAGTAGGATATTGATGAACGTGATTTAAGTCAGTGAAAGTTAACTTCACATCTAGCAGGTAAGTTAACAGTTATCAAAATTTTTAACGACTACGGTTTTAAAATATCATTTTATATACGTAAACAATTATACATTTTAATGTTATTTTCCCCCAACACGCCCTCGTGACCCTTGACACAATTAACCCTCGACAAACTCCCCCCCCCTCCCACACAAATTTTCCGACTCATTGCTCTCTCTCTCTCTAACCTGTGTGTGGCACACCGTGCACTGTGCACTGTAGTTTTTTTCTGTTGTTTTGTTTTAAACAACTAGGTTGAACTTGAATAACAAGTTAAAAGTTATCATCCCCGCAATCGCAATGCAAGGTCCATTAGGTCTATTTATAGTTAAAATATGTTACGGCTAGGGAACAAAGTAACAGGTCTATTTAGTTAAAATATGTTACGGCTATGGAACAAAGTAACATAGGTCTATTTAGTTAAAATATGTTACGGCTAGGGAACAAAGTAACATAGGTCTATTTAGTTAAAATATGTTACGGCTAGGGAACAAAGTAACATAGGTCTATTTAGTTAAAATATGTTACGGCTAGGGAACAAAGTAACATAGGTCTATTTAGTTAAAATATGTTACGGCTAGGGAACAAAGTAACATAAGTCTATTTAGTTAAAATATGTTACGGCTAGGGAACAAAGTAACATAGGTCTATTTAGTTAAAATATGTTACGGCTAGGGAACAAAGTAACATAGTTCTATTTAATTATATATTACTATTAGATAACGATAAAGGAACATAATTAATGATATATTGCTATCAGGTTTATTTAATTTTATGTTACTATTAGGTCAAGATAAGAAAAATATAGTATCAAATGTCTATTTAAATATTTTCTACTACTGAGTATTGTGTTAAACTCAGGGGAAATAGTTAACATATGTCTATTAAATTATGTTTCTTTTGGATCAAGATAAGGCATATATGTTAATATGGGTCTATTTAATTAAAATAATTATTTGTTACTTTTCGGTTAAAAAAAGGGAAAGAAAGGCCGATTTAATTAAGTCATTTAAGTCTTACCATTTGATTAAGACTGTGTCGCATAAACCGTTTCTATAATTAAATGTTAATTAAAGGTATCTCAAATATTGTTGGCCACTGAGTAGACCTGGATACTTATAAAACCGTCTCTCCTCCCAGCTCCAAGGTTTTAAATTTAAAAAAAGATAAACAGTCAAGGGTGGGGAGGAGGGAGCTGCGGTGTAGCTAGCGTTGTATGTCGTTTAGCTAGCGTTGTATGTCGTTTTAGCTAGCGTTGTATGTCGTGTAGCTAGTGTAGTATGTCGTTTAGCTAGTGTAGTATGTCGTTTAGCTAGCGTTGTATCTCGTGTAGCTAGCGTTGTATGTCGTGTAGCTAGCGTTGTATGTCGTGTAGCTAGCGTTGTGTATGTCGTGTAACTAGCGTTGTATGTCGTGTAGCTAATGTAGTATGTCGTTTAGCTAGCGTTGTATGTCGTGTAGCGAGCGTTGTATGTCGTGTAGCTAGCGTTGTATGTCGTGTAGCTAGCGTTGTATGTCGTGTAGCTAATGTAGTATGTCGTTTAGCTAGCGTTGTATGTCGTGTAACTAGCGTTGTATGTCGTGTAGCTAATGTAGTATGTCGTTTAGCTAGCGTTGTATGTCGTGTAGCTAATGTAGTATGTCGTTTAGATAGCGTTGTATGTCGTTTAGCTAGTGTAGTATGTCGTTTAGTCCCAACTGATCCCTCGTTTAATCCCAACTGATCCCTCGTTTAATCCCAACTGATCCCTCGTATAATCCCAACTGATCCCTCGTTTAATCCCAACTGATCCCTCGTATAATCCCAACTGATCCCTCGTTTAATCCCAACTGATCCCTCGTTTAATCCCAACTGATCCCTCGTTTAATCCCAACTGATCCCTCGTGTAATCCCAACTGATCCCTCGTTTAATCCCAACTGATCCCTCGTTTAATCCCAACTGATCCCTCGTTTAATCCCAACTGATCCCTCGTTTAATCCCAACTGATCCCTCGTTTAATCCCAACTGATCCCTCGTTTAATCCCAACTGATCCCTCGTTTAATCCCAACTGATCCCTCGTGTAATCGGCATGCACAGTATTTAAATATAATCTTATTTTTGCGCTGCTCATCTGTAATATATCAACTGGGTCGATGTTCTATTTGTTTTCAAATATTCTAAGAAACCGTACATTGGGTATGGTCTGCGAGATGAATGCAAAGACAAATAAATATCTTGTCCAACAAAAGACACATATATATGTAGCTGATAAATCCCGACCATGAAACATTGGTCTATTTAATGACATATTTACTAGCCGGCATGCCAGGCGTTTCCGGTATTAATTGGTAAAAAACAACACGTACACAATTTAGGAGAGCTGTTATCAACAAAAGTCACCTCACTAACTTGGTGAGATGTTGCCTGTCATAACTCCGATGGAATCCCGTCCCCAACATTCAATATTATGGCATGACGAGATACTTGGTGGAATCCTGTCCCCAACATTCAATATTATGGCATGACGAGATACTTGGTGGAATCCTGTCCCCAACATTCAATATTATGGCATGACGAGATACTTGGTGGAATCCTGTCCCCAACATTCAATAATATGGCATGACGAGATACTTGGTGGAATCCCGTCCCCAACATTCAATATTATGGCATGACGAGATACTTGGTGGAATCCTGTCCCCAACATTCAATATTATGGCATGACGAGATACTTGGTGGAATCCTGTCCCCAACATTCAATAATATGGCATGACGAGATACTTGGTGGAATCCTGTCCCCAACATTCAATATTATGGCATGACGAGATACTTGGTGGAATCCTGCTCTAGGGTATGATCCTGAATCCTACAGAAATCTAGTTCAATATTTGGGGTAAAACTCCTATTACGTTCTGACATCTATCACGTTTTGACATCTATCAAGTTCTGACATCTATCATAACATCTATCACGTTTTGACATCTATCACGATTTGACATCTATCACGTTCTGACATCTATCACGTTCTGACATCTATCACGTTCTGACATCTATCACGTTCTGACTCTCTGACATCTATCACGTTTTGACATCTATCATGTTCTTACATCTATCACGTTCTGACATCTATCACGTTCTGACATCTATCACGTTTTGACATCTATCAAGTTCTGACATCTATCACGTTTTGACAGCTATGTTTCCCAGTTCAGATCTTGAATGTATTTACCAACTACTGAGGTTTATCAACAAAGTCGCGTTTTTAAAATCCCTTATATTAACTTCACCGGCGTCTCTCTCTGTCTGTCATCATCTCTCTCTGTCTTGGGCGGGCGGAAAAACAAAAGTCGAAAATGACCCACTTTCAGTGATCCGATCGAGCTGAAATTTGGCACACGGACCCGTCTCACCTAACAATGCATCGTATCAAAATTTCAGATTGATCGAACGTACCGTAATTAAATTAATGCATTTTTAGTTTATCCTTATACCACGTATGTAATTCAAATTCACTGTTTGTTATTGTTTTTTTTCCACGTGAAAGTTTGAGTTGACGCGTTGAGGCGACCCATCGATGTACCGCGTGCTTTTGTTTACATTTTACGTGTCACGCTGAGCTCGGTCAAGCGAATCGGTGACCAGACTAGCGTTTGAAAATAATCAATACTGTTAGTTATGTCTCATATATAAGGGATTTATAGTCAAAAACTTTGTTTTTACGGGTTTGTTTTTTTCATTCTATACCCGGCTACATTAGCATACAATTTTCAATAACATTTTAGAACCGCCCCGAATGAAATGAATAATTAGACCAGGGTTTGGGAAATTTTTTATCTGAGAGAGCCATAAACACCACATATTTTGAAAATTATTTCTGTGAGATCCAGCGGCGTAGCGTGGGTATGTGCCGCCCGAGGCAGAACCCATTTCTGCCGCCCCCTCCCCCCACCCCGTAAAAATATGTTGATACTATAAAAAAGAATATGTTCTTTAAATTAGAAACTAATCACATTGACCCTACATTTTTGTGTTAAATTTAAATTGAAGTGCTTTCATTTATTTATTAAAATTAAAGTTTTCTATTTTTCCTCATGGCACAATTCTATATGTATCAATATTGTCAGACATACCATGCTCAATGGCCAAAATAGCATTGTTGATCATAATAAATTTTGCATTAATTTAATTTTAGACAAACTTTTCTCGCAGCTGGACTTACTTTTGACACTGATAAAGAATAGCCATTATTAATATCTTATATTAGGCAGGGTAACTTGGAGCCAAAGTATCTTGATAAACTTGACTTAAATTCATTAATTCGCTCCCCCCCCCGCGAGATAAAATAATCCTAGCGGGACAATGTCACGTGAGATACTTTATTAATTTTTAAATCCCTAATATTAACTTCAAAATCGTATATCTCTCTCTGTCTGTCGTCATCTCTTCGTACTTCGGGCGGAAAAAAGAAGAAGTAAAAAATGACCCACTTCCCGTGTTGCCATCGAGCTGAAATTAGGCACATAGACTCGTGTTACCTAACAATGCATCGTATCAAAATTTCAGATCGATCGAACGTACCGTAATTAAATTAATGCACTTTTAGTTCATCTCCATACAACGTATGTAATTCAATTTCACTGTTTGTTATTGTTGTTTTTTTCACGTGACAGTTCAGTCACGCGTTGACGGCACCCGTCGATGCCCACACCCCCTCCCGTCCCTTCCCCCATTTTTAAAGCCAAGGGATATCACTCGGTGTCAGTCTGTAAATGTTTGTCGCGTTTGAACATAATCAATACTTTTAGTTCTGCTAGGAACGCCGAAGACAGGAAGACCCTCTGGGCAAGGGACGGAACGCACTCGGACCGTCCTCAATGGGTTGAAGATTTCTGCCTAACCCCCTCTCTATTCTATGGTTCATATATCGAAAAAAGCAGGTCCCGGAATGGACCTTCTAAACCCCTTCTCGGCGGATGGTGGTACGTCGGGTCGGTTGGCTACCCCCCCTCTTAGAGGCATGGTGACGAACGACAGGCCATGTCCAAGCGGTCAATCGGTGACTGGCCGTCCTTGTATGGGTGCGAAGGGCCATCCTGAACAAGCCCTGGTAGTTTTACAGTTGAATGTCTGTGGCATAAGGCAAAAGGCACACGCAGTAACCAAAATACTCCACGAACGGAAAGTGGATGTGGCACTGTTCCAAGAAACGCTCCTCAAGGGGAAGCCGTTCCATATCACTGGTTACTCGCTATACCATTGCAAGTGTGACCGGCGATGTCGAGGTCTTGCCACAGCGGTCCGGAATGATTTAACGATGGAGCTGCTCGAAGTTAAGTGTTACAGCAACACTGATACTCTCACCGTGAGAGTTTTCAAAGGCGACGTTGGCTTTACAATCACGAACGTCTATAATACGCCCAGAAACCCTATCGCACTTCCAGTTGGGGAAGATGTCATTTTTGGCAAAACGATAATAGCAGGAGACTTTAATGCACAGTCTCCTGACTGGGGCTATGCTGAACGGAACGCGTCAGGCCGCTACATCGAGGATGTCTGTATTAATACGAATCTCATCAGGCTACAGAATGCAGACAGTGAACCGACACTACTGCACACGGGGCACAGCACGGAGTCCCGCCCAGATCTAACGCTTATTTCCGCTGACCTAGAGTCGAAGCATAGACTGGAAGTATTAAAGGAAGTAGGTAGCGATCACTTACCAATCCTGATTGAATTTGGACTTGGTGCAGGCAAACCTCGATTTGAAAGAAGGCATTGGCAGTTCCGTAAGGCCGATTGGCGAAAGTACGAGGCCGAGAGCGAGACCAAGCTCGCTCTGCTGGATGTTGCAGGAGACAACATGGATGCCACCTACAGGCAGTTTATTGACACAATCCTTGGGGTTGCGAGGCGAACGATCCCAAGGACGAACGGGAAACAGAAGTTCAGACCTTACTGGGACAAGAGTCTGGCAGAATTGGTGAAACAAAGAGCAAAAGCACGGAAAAAGGCAGACAGGCTGAAGACGCCCGAAGCTCGTAGGGCGTACAACAGACTGATGGCTGAAGTCCGGGCCGCTGTCGACAAAGCGAAGAAGGCGAAATGGGTAAATACGTGCGAAAAACTCGACCTCGTAGACGGAAGAAAAGTTTGGCGGCTCTTGGATGCATTATCTGGCGCAGGGAAGACAAAGAATTCCAACCCTTTGACGACACCAAAGGGCCAAAGGGCTAGTGAAGTTAAGCGCGCACGAGCGCTAAACAAACACTTTGCCCAGGTTAACAAAAAAGGCGCCAGATCTGATTTTAGCCGAACAATCGACCGAATGCGCAAAGAGGGCTCAAGGAGACAAAGTAAGGGCCCTCAACTAGAGGTTTTCGCGGCCCCCTTCACAATGACAGAGTTGCAAACCGCACTCAACAAGTGCCAGGCTGGCAAAGCACCAGGACCAGATAAAGTTCACAATGAAATGCTCAAACATCTGGGCAAGACAGGCCGAATGAAACTGCTGGGTTTCATAAATAGAACTTGGACAACAGGCACGCTGCCGAAGCTGTGGAAAAAGGCCACAATAACCCCAATTCCCAAAGAGGGGAAACCAGGCGAACACCCGTCCAGTTACCGGCCAATTTCCCTCACGTCGTGTGTGGGGAAGGTAGCTGAACGGTTAGTGAACGCACGACTCTACTGGTTCCTCGAACAGTCCAAATGCATTCCAATGACTCAGGGTGGGTTCCGAAAGGGACGCCAACCGATGGACCAGGCTCTCCGACTAATTCAGACAATCACGAATGAACTCCAGTCGAGGAATCACACCGTTGCGGTGTTCTTCGATCTAAAGCAGGCATACGACAAGGTGTGGCGTGGAGGGCTACTTTATAAGTTGCAGCAGTTAGGTGTTACTGCGAACATGTACAGTTGGATAAAATCGTTCCTTACGGACAGAACGATCAAGACCCGAGTGGGGGAGTCATTATCCAACGAAGATCGCCTGGAGGACGGACTTCCACAGGGGTCCGCCCTTAGTTGTACATTGTTCTTAGCCTACGTCCACGACCTACAAGGTATTCTGGGGTCACAGAATGCCATGTTTGCTGACGATCTGGCTATATGGAGTTCCGGAAAGGACGTTGCAACCCTGCAGAACAGGCTGCAGGAAGATCTGAATCGAATCGAAGACTACGCCAACCGTTGGCGCCTAGTAGTCAATACGGAGAAAACGGTCCATTCCATTTTCACAAATGGACGGAATGCACTGAAGCATGAGGTGGTGCTTCAGATATGTGGGAAAAGATTGAATTGGGATCGGACACCAACGTACTTGGGAATCAAACTGGACCAGAAGGTCCAGCTACATAACCATGTGCGTGAATTGTGTGCCAAAGCCACAGCTAAACTGTCCCTGGTGAAGAAACTGGCTAGCACTAGTTGGGGTGCGGATGAAAGACTACTGAGAGCTCTCTATCTCGGTAGTGTGAGGGGTGCTATTGATTACAGCCTCCCGGTCCAGGCCTTTGCGAGCCGTACGGCTCTAGAGGGTCTGGACCGCATACAAAACCAAGCTCTACGGTTTGTATGCGGGGCGTTGCGTACGACACCCACAGCCGCTGTAGAAATTATGTCTAACGTAGAACCCCTGGCGATAAGGCGAGAAAAGGCAATCATGACTACGGTGGAACGATACCGTAGGTTGGAGCATGACGAACCCTGCTTTCAATTACAAGACCGATGGGTAAAGAGGACCCGACTGAAAAGACCATCCTTCATGGATACGGTCTACGAACTAGAAGACTCAGTCCCCATACCCAAGCACAGGGAACGCATGCGACTGGTCCCTGCTCGAGGACCACATGAAAGCTCAGACTTGCCTGAACTACGTTTGACACTGGCAAATACAGCGGTGACGTAAGCCAGTCCCGTCGAGCTCCAGCGAGACGAGACTCTGAAGACAATCGAAGCTTATGGCGATAGTGTGGTAAAAGTCTTTACGGACGGCTCGCGTTTCAAGGATGGCAGAAGTGGATACGGAGTGCTAATTCAATACCCTCAACCTGGACCTGACAGTATCGAACTGTTAGGGCCGTGCGGATCCGCATACAGTAGTCACGACGCCGAACTGGAGGCGATTTGCAAGGGTTTGAAGGAAGTGCGCCGACGTCTAGCAAGAAGAAAGGTTTTCCCGACCGTCGTAGTTTTCACCGACTCACGGTTTTCGCTCGAGACCGTGGGTCGATCCTCTCTGGAGACGAAAACGGTCAGTGTCATTTTGGAAACAGTAGGTGAAATCCTAGCACGAGGCGGAAAAGTAGTCCTTCAGTACATCACTGGGCACAGTGGCGAGCCTCATTCAGACAGGGTCGATGAGTTAGCGAGAGAAGGTTCAGCTCAGCCCCAACCCGATCGCCCGATGACCCAGCTGGGGGTCAGATCGTGGCTTAAGGACCATTTCCGAGAGAAATGGCTTCAGGGCTGGGCTTCTGGAAGCACGGCCAGAAAAGTATTCCAGTACATGCCGCGACCGAGCAAAAGCGATTCCTGGTGGAAAATTGGACGTAGCAATCAGACGCTCATAACTAGAATGAGAACTGAGCATTGTCCCACACGAAGCTACCTGTACAAGTTTAACACCAGAAGGGAACTGGCCTGTCGGCTGTGTGGCCACCCAGAAGAGACGGTGGCCGACGTACTCGAAGAGTGCCCCGGGCTGTGCGGGGATTTGGAAGATGAAGTAACGGTACCTGCAGAGGGTTACCTCTACGGCGATGCCCGCTTGATGAGGCTCGCCTGCGATAAAATGAACCGGGTCTTAAGAGCCTAGCGGCTCGACCCAAAAGAGAATGAACATTCACGAGTTCTGTCTCATATATAAGTATAAGGGATTTATAGTCAAAAAATTTGTTTTTACGGGTCTTTTTTATTTACTCTAATTTAAAGGCAAAATTCAGTTATATAGATTTGCCGGTTTCATGTCTGTTTTACGAATTCTTGAACTGCCAAAGCCTCACACGAATTTCTACACTTATCACGAATACAAATTATGCGTCAACTGTTTTTAAAAAAAAATTTATATATATTTTTTTAAAAATAAATAACACGAGTACATATTTGCTTTGATCTCCAAAATTTGCTCTGTCGTATTTTGACTGGAAGATTCAAATACAATGATAAGATCTCCATATAAAATGTTAGAATAAGTCAAAGCATCCTTTAAGTATTCAATTAGTTCTCTGTGAATAACCTCTGAAAAGCATTTTATTAGACTAAACGTTTATCAATAATTTCGAGCGTCATTGATGTCATAAAAAACATGTTTCAAGTGAGTAAATGTTTTCAAATGTCAAAAACATTTTCTTGTAGCTACTCTCTGATCTTCAATCTTTTCACATCGCACAAATGAACTTGCTGAACCTTATGTGAAAGATATGGAGAGCTATCGAATGCAATTGAATAAATATATGGTATCTTGTACCAGAAAGATGAATTTTTTGAATTTTTAGAAGCTAATTAACAACGCAACGAGTAATTTGCCGCCCCCAACAAAGTGCCAGCCGTAACATTAGTTTTCGATTGGCTCATGTTTGAAATTGATAGGGTACAGTATTTTTGCATTTAAATTTTACAACAGGAGCAGCTGTCACATTTGAAAAATCAAATAAAATTACCTGCACACCAGTGTATACAGATCAGAAGAATGTATTTCCGATATGGAGTTTAAAGTTTTATCAGCTGAAACGATTGCATATGTTAGGATAGTTCTTTTATTTCTTTTACCGATTTCTTGCTTGGTTTTTATTTTATTTTGATGTGAATTTTGTCTAATTTTAACACTAAAAGTACAATCATTATGTCCGTGAATTCTTTTTAATAACATTGTCATGCTGTTTCTAATCAATAATGAATAGTTCTTACCATTAATGCAACTTATGGTGCTGCATGGATTTGCTGATGACTTTGAAGTCTGGTTGGTACGTGGTGAGGTTATGCTTCATGCAGGCGTTGAGACTTCCATCCGTTAAAGGTGATTTGTGGTTGGTCTTGATGTTCTTCAGATGTGAGAAAGACTGCTCGCATGCATACGTAGAGCCAAACATTGTCAGTACAGCAATACTCACATTCTGCAGTGTGTGGTATGTGACGGGAAGTGCGTTCCAAGTTTTGACAATCAGCTGGTCTGCGTGTTGAAGTTGTTTTTTTTCCCCTTCCATTTCTGCCCACTTGTGTTGGTACGCCAACTCTGCTTGCTGTCATGCAAGCCTTTCCAAATCTTCATTCAGCGACTTGAACTTAATTCACCCACAAGTCTGAGGCCTTCAGTTCAGCAGCTTGGAGCTCAAAATCTCTGACGGAGACACCTGGGATGCAACTCAGGTCAGTTCTGTCCACTGCACACTCGTGTGGATGGGTGATGAACTTAAAAAGACGGATGTGCTCGCGAAATTATCCAAAGCGCTCTTTAAATGACTGCAGGATATTAGAGTGAAGCTTGCCAGCTGCTGAATTTTAAAATGTTGAGCAGGGTCACTTGATGTGCACATATCTTTGAACTCTCCCAATTTTTCAAAGTGTAGTAAACGACCTGTTTCAATGTCGGCAATGGAGAGTTTTAGTTTGTTTTCAAATGCAAACACTGCTTGTCGCAGTGATAAGATTGTATTTCCAACGCCTTGCATTTTCACATTGAGCTGATTTAGATGTTCAGTCATGTCTACGAGATAATAGAACTTCAGGAGCCACCCAGTGTCAGCTAACTCGAGGATGCTCGAAATTCTTCATTTCAAGAATAGTCTGGATATCGCTCAGACAAGACGCAAATCGGCTGAGTACGTTCTCTTTGACAACCAACGCACATTGCTATTCAGAAGCAGACCAGGATAATTATTCCCAAACCTCATCACGCAGTGTTTTAAACTGGCGATCATTTAATGCTCGGGCAACAATAAAGTGGGCTACCTGAACCATCAGAGACATCACCTCACCAAGATGCTTGCCATACATCTTAGCACAAAGCGCCTCCTGATGTAAGATACAATGATAGCTTATAATGCGTCTGTTTTCATGCTCACAAAAAAGAGCGACAAATCCTTGTTTTTCCCCGCCATGCACGGAGCACCATCAGTGCACACCGAAACAAGTTTAACCATCGGTAGATTTATTTTCTTTAGCGAACTCAGTGAAGGACTCGAATAAATCCTGCCCTCTGGTCGTGCCCTTCATAGACAAAACAGCAAGACTTTCCTCGTGTAGTGTATCACCGACAACATACCTTGCAACCATGGTGAACTGGGATAAATTACGGACGTAAGCGAGAGAGAAAAAAAGTGCCGCATTTATGTCCTTCACTTGCATAGTCTTAATTTGATTTGAAATCATGATGCTACGATCGTGAACAGTTCTTGCTGATAGAGACATTTCTTTTATCCGTTTAATTATATTGTCCTTATACGAAAAGTCATCAAAAAGTTCATTGGCAACATCAAGCATGAATGATATGGCATACTCCCCATCTGTGAATGACTTTCGGTTTCTTACAATAGCTAAAGCGCCAGCAAAGCTACCCGATTTCCAGTCACCTTGTTGGGTCCAAACACAGATTTGCTGCTGACTAGCTTGCACTCTTGATAGCAGTTCTTGACATGCTTTCTTCCTGCTGTCTCCCGCAGGATATTTCAATGCAAATGTTAATGGTGTGTCTCAACGTGTTGCTTTTCATTTGACCGTTTCATAGATTTTATCACTGCACATTATACACTATGCAGAACCCGTTCTCTCCATAAAGGCAAATTGCTCTGTCCATTTCTGCTGAAAAGTACGTACGACAATCATCGTCTTTCTTTCTATTAGTCATCTTGTCAAAAAGGTTTCTAAAATTAGTTAGCTTACAACGGATTTAAAAGGATAGTTTACTCTCTGATCTGACTACAATCTGTTGTGCGGATCCTTTGGCACATGCACACATCGTCCGCTCTTTTAGAAAGCAATATACGGAAACCCCACTAGAACAATTTATTTTTGCCACTTTTCCACAGAAATCACGGCTATCACTTTGATCTCAAACTCCAAAGCTCCCACTCTTAACTAGCAATCTCTCTCCTAAGGGGCCGTCCATAAAGTACGTCACGCTCCGAGGGGGGGGGTCTAAGAAAGTGTGACACTTTGTGACAGGGGGAGGGGGTCAGGCCATGTGTGATGTCACACATTTATTATTTTTTGTATTTTTTTCTCTAATTTATTTATATTTTTTGGTAGAATTTAAATAGTTTTAAAGATAATTTTCAAAAATTTTGTGAAACATTAGAATTAGTTTTATGTCAAAATATCATTTAAATGCGTATCTCCTGAATGTGTTGTTCATAAATCTGAATTGGATACAGAGACTGATATCGAAGGATCAGTAATGGTTTGACAATCATGTTCGCACCAGCCAATATTTCACTCAAATTGTTATTAAATATCAAAACATGAAATGTTGCGACAAAGCACGAAGCTCATATTTTAACGTTTTACCTTAAAGATTCTTCCCTCCTCCAATCCCAATAAACCAAACAAACGATAGACTCAAAGCTTAAGAAAGAGCAGATGCAGATTCTCATAAATTTCCTTCCATGTTTGTAGCACAAACTCTCACATTTGATGAAATTATGCCAAGATCAACAGGAGCTTTCAAAGTACAACCATATGATTACCAGCTTATTTGATCGACTTTGTAAAGTATGTCACTCATATTTTGCCTCACAAACAAATTTGAAGAAACATACAGGACAACACAGAGCTTGGGCTCAGGAGAATGTGCCCACCCAAACTGTTCAAGAATCAACTCAGATAAAACGCATCCGTCCTTTGAGAATCACTTCTAGAAGTCAAAGAGAACCCAAGGCAGTTATTGCCAGAGGAGAAAATGCACATACAGAGGCTGTTGATTGGCTAGATGAGGACGAGTTGATCTGTCTGCAATTATCCTTCTAGGAAAAGATGATTGTGAAAGATTGATGTCAGTCGTAACTATGGATGAACACAGATGATGTCCAGTGAAAATTTTTGAATGAAATATAATTCATAGGACCATAATAAACAGATTAAATATAGCACAAGAGTTGGTCACATAATTTGTCAATCTAGTCTTTTTTTAAATTCAAATTGTTTTGTTTCCTTATTATTATGTAATTTTAAAAATCCGGCTCCGGCTCCGGCAGGATTTCACTTCATAAATCCGGCTGGCCGGTAGATCCCTAATTTATATATATATATTCATAATCATAATGGCCCCGGATAATCCGGAATCCGGCCATTTTAACAAATCTGATTCCGGTTCCTGCCGGATTTTACTTCATAAATCCGGCCCACTTCAGCTCCAGCCGGATTTCAAAATTTTGAATCCGGTACATCCCTACTTTTAAGTGGAAATTTTATATTTTAATACATTTTAATAGTTAAGTGTATTTTAAGTATTAAAATAAATATTTTAATTAGGTGTTAATTAAATTTTTTTTGGAAAGTGTGACGTACTGTAGGGGGGGGGGTCCAGAGATTTGTGACAGTTTGTGACAGGGGGGAGGGGGGGGGGTCAAAAATAGTGCGACGTACTTTATGGACGGCCCCTAAGGTTACTAACCCTTAACCATGATTATTTCCCGCATCTATAATATATTATATACTAGGGGCAAGTACAACAACAGCAACAAAAACAACAAAATAACAAAAACAAAACAACAACAAAAACAACAACAAAACAACAACAAAGCAACAACAACAAAACAACAACAAAGCAACAACAACATGAAGGACATTGTCGTCGCAGGGCAAGGGATGTGGACAACAACAACAACAGCAAAAACAACACAAAAACAACAACAGCAACAACAACAAAAACAACAACAACAACAACAGCAACAACAACAAAGCAACAACAACAACAAAAGCAACAACAACAAAGGAACAACAACAAAACAATTATTTTATGGCGATAGTCGCCTTCTTCTTGTTAATCTCGACACCAAAATGTTTATTATTTTGCGTCATTATTTTACGTCTTAATTTTCAATAATTTTTATTTTATATAGCTCATATAAGGAAAAACTACATTTTGGGCCCCCAGCCCCCAGTATCTTATATATATGGAACGAAACCTGTTTATTAAACCTTTCCGGTATAATTTTGTGTACGTGTACCAAATTTCACGTTATTTGGTTGTCTGGATCTTGAGTTAATAGGGAACATCCAGACGACAAACAGACAACAAATGCGTCTTATATGTATAGAGATGTCATGTATACTATCACCTATGCCATTCATCATTATTCTGCTTGAATTGTTTGGTCAACCAACATGCGACCTCCAAAAGTTTTCCCATGCCTAAACGTTAAAGAATGTATTACATCACGTAAGCCATTTAAAAATAGAAAATAATTAATAAGGTAATTGACCTATGACTATAACGAGTTTCTTATTTTTAAATTTGTTTAAGTGGTTAAAACAATTTTTCCCCCCTATTAATATGTAGATCAAAGAAGTCTGAAGAAACATGTTTTTGTTATCACCGAGCATTTGTCTGTGAGCCAGATGAAGCCATCAAAAGAGCCACATATGTCTCGCGAGCCATGGTTTCCCGACCCCTGAATTAGAATAACATAAAAAAAAGTCTGACAAACAATAAGGGGTTAAAATTCAATACGTGTTCCATTTCTTTGATTGGGAAAAACAAACCCCGGAGATTTTGCAAACATTTAAGCAGTAGAAAATTCTAGAATATTTCAGATCAGCCCCGAATGGTGTAGGTCAAATTTTGAAAAGTTGTCCCATTAAAAAGGCTGAAAGATAACGGAGATCTTGCAAACATGAAAGCGGGTTATTTGGTTCAAGTGATGAGCCGGTCTAATTCAGCCGAGCTGAACAATCATTCACATGGAACTGAGGTAACTGTTATGCACAAAACAGTCTTGGCAAGGAATGACATTTTCGGATATCGGTGTTCATTAAGTTTCAACCATTGTAGGGACATCTGAGGAATTTGGCATTGACTTAAAACATTGGATCAACTATTGATTTTATAACACGTTAACTTTTGAGCAGTTTATTTGCTGTGCGAATTTCTGCTATGTATTTCTCTTTAACTCTTTGATCTACTGATCTTCATAGTGACTATGTAAATTGTCTCTCTCCCGTACGTCAATGCATCTATCGTGTGTTGACCTGTGGAACCAGAATCAATAACGCATTTATCTTATACCTGCCTTTTAAAATTTTATAATAGCATCGATATTTTATGATTACAGTCAATGCACATAGACAAATGAGATGTGCATGTCCTCACAAACAATTATATATTTTTCCTTACACATGTCACAAAAAATTATTGACATGTTTGTGGCTTTTATTTTGAAACAATGTTCACATTGTGACAACATTTAACCTACTTCCTAGGCGGATATCGCCTCTGCTTGTCTGCCTTTGATGGTATTTTGTGATGGTATCATGCGCTAAGCCGCTATGATGGTATCTACTTACCAGCCCCGGGGGAAGGGAGAGGGGGGCACTCAGATCATTTATTGATCCGCTGATCGACTCAATAATTATATCGCTGATAGACTATATCAACGATGTTCAAACCGAGGCTCGCGAGTCACATGCGGCTCTTCTGTATTCGCACTGCGGCTCGCGTACAATCTATGAAATATATATTAATATATTACAAGGATTACTGTAAGATTCCCAAGCCCTTTGTATGACACATAGTGATATATAGTGATATATAGTGATATATAATGATATTTAGTGATATATAGTGATATATAGTGATGTAATGCGGCTCTCAACAAATTGTTAATATTTTTAAATGGCTCTAAGTTACTACAGGTCTGGCCACCCCTGGACTATATCAACATATGGGCTCAGCGGTCAGGCGTCAAGTGTGTGTGTGTGTTTGTGTGTGTGTGTGTTTGTGAGTATGTGTGTGTGTGTGTCATTCAATTACTGCAAAACCGGAGGCAAGGCTAAACGTGGATATAAGAGATAAGAGACTTGGTCAGACCAGCTGTGAACATCATTGGAGATCATATGACGTCATTTTGAGGGTCCACGTACACCACTGTGATTGGCACAGTGTCCATCATGGTGCTAGTTGGTATGTGTACATCATGGTGCTAGTTGGTACAGTGTACATCATGGTGCTAGTTGGTATGTGTACATCATGGTGCTAGTTGGTATGTGTACATCATGGTGCTAGTTGGTATGTGTACATCATGGTGCTAGTTAGTATGTGTACATCATGGTGCTAGTTGGTATGTGTACATCATGGTGCTAGTTGGTATGTGTACATCATGGTGCTAGTTGGTACAATGTACATCATGGTGCTAGTTGGTACAGTGTACATCATGGTGCTAGTTGGTATGTGTACATCATGGTGCTAGTTGGTCTGTGTACATCATGGTGCTAGTTGGTACAGTGTACATCATGGTGCTAGTTGGTATGTGTACATCATGGTGCTATTTGGTACAGTGCACATCATGGTGCTATTTGGTACAGTGCACATCATGGTGCTAGTTGGTCTGTTTACATCAAGGTGCTAGTTGGTATGTGTACATCATGGTGCTAGTTGGTACAGTGTACATCATGGTGCTAGTTGGTACAGTGTACATCATGGTTCTAGTTGGTACAGTGTACATCATTGTGCTAGTTGGTACAGTGTACATCATGGTGCTAGTTGGTATGTGTACATCATGGTGCTAGTTGGTATGTGTACATCATGGTGCTAGTTGGTATGTGTACATCATGGTGCTAGTTGGTACAGTGTACATCATGGTGCTAGTTTGTACAGTGTACATCATGGTGCTAGTTGATACAGTGTACATCATGATGCTAGTTGGTACAGTGTACATCATGGTGCTAGTTGGTACAGTGTACATCATGGTGCTAGTTGGTACAGTGTACATCATGGTGCTAGTTGGTATGTGTACATCATGGTGCTAGTTGGTCTGTGTACATCATGGTGCTAGTTGGTACAGTGTATATCATGGTGCTAGTTGGTACAGTGTACATCATGGTGCTAGTTTGTACAGTGTACATCATGGTGCTAGTTGGTACAATGTACATCATGGTGCTAGTTGGTATGTGTACATCATGGTGCTAGTTGGTATGTTTACATCATGGTGCTAGTTGGTACAGTGTACACAATGGTGCTAGTTGGTACAGTGTACATCATGGTGCTAGTTGGTCTGTGTACATCATGGTGCTAGTTGGTACAGTGTACATCATGGTGCTAGTTGGTACAGTGTACATCATGGTGCTAGTTGGTATGTGTACAATGGTGCTATTTGGTACAGTGCAAATCATGTTGTTAGTTGGTACAGTGTACATCATGGTGCTAGTTGGTCTGTGTACATCAAGGTGCTAGTTGGTATGTGTACATCATGGTGCTAGTTGGTACAGTGTACATCATTGTGCTAGTTGGTATGTGTACATCATGGTGCTAGTTGGTATGTGTACATCATGGTGCTAGTTAGTATGTGTACATCATGGTGCTAGTTGGTATGTGTACATCATGGTGCTAGTTGGTATGTATACATCATGGTGCTAGTTGGTACAGTGTACATCATGGTGCTAGTTGGTACAGTGTACATCATGGTGCTAGTTGGTACAGTGTACATCATGGTGCTAGTTGGTATGTGTACATCATGGTGCTATTTGGTACAGTGCACATCATGTTGTTAGTTGGTACAGTGTACATCATGGTGCTAGTTGGTCTGTGTACATCAAGGTGCTAGTTGGTATGTGTACATCATGGTGCTAGTTGTTACAGTATACATCATGGTGCTAGTTGGTACAGTGTACATCATGGTGCTAGTTGGTACAGTGTACATCATGTTGCTAGTTGGTATTTGTACATTATGGTGCTAGTTGGTATGTGTACATCATGGTGCTAGTTGGTATGTGTACATCATGGTGCTAGTTGGTACAGTGTACATCATGGTGCTAGTTGGTACAGTGTAAATCATGGTGCTAGTTGGTATGTGTACATCATGGTGCTAGTTGGTATGTGTACATCATGGTGCCAGTTGGTATGTGTACATCATGGTGCTAGTTGGTATGTGTACATCATGGTGCTAGTTGGTCTGTGTACATCAAGGTGCTAGTTGGTATGTGTACATCATGGTGCTAGTTGGTACAGTGTACATCATGGTGCTAGTTGGTATGTGTACATCATGGTGCTAGTTGGTATGTGTACATCATGGTGCTAGTTGGTACAGTGTACATCATGGTGCTAGTTGGTCTGTGTACATCATGGTGCTAGTTGGTACAGTGGTCATCATGGTGCTAGTTGGTATATGTACATCATGGTGCAAGTTGGTATGTGTACATCATGGTGCTAGTTGGTACAGTGTACATCATGGTGTTAGTTGGTACAGTGTACATCATGGTGCTAGTTGGTATGTGTACATCATGGTGCTAGTTGGTACAGTGTACATCATGGTGCTAGTTGGTACAGTGTCCATCATGGTGCTAGTTAATACAGTGTACATCATGGTGCTAGTTGGTACAGTGTCCATCATGGTGCTAGTTGGTACAGTGTAAATCATGGTGCTAGTTGGTATGTGTACATCATGGTGCTAGTTGGTATGTGTACATCATGGTGCTAGTTGGTATGTGTACATCATGGTGCTAGTTGGTATGTGTACATCATGGTGCTAGTTGGTACAGTGTACATCATGGTGCTAGTTGGTACAGTGTACATCATCATGCTAGTTGGTACAGTGTACATCATGGTGCTAGTTGGTCTGTGTACATCATGGTGCTAGTTGGTACAGTGTACATCATGGTGCTAGTTGGTACAGTGTACATTATGGTGCTAGTTGGTACAGTGTACATCATGGTGCTACTTGGTCTGTGTACATCATGGTGCTAGTTGGTCTGTGTACATCATGGTGCTAGTTGGTCTGTGTACAACATGTAGATAGTTGATATCTCTGCAAGAAATTGATAGTTTAAATCTCCACAACATGTTGATAGTTGATATCTTCACTTCATTTTGATTGTTGATATCTTCACTACATTTTGATAGTTGATATCTTCACAACATGTTGATAGTTGATATCTTCACTACATTTTGATTGTTGATATCTTCACTACATTTTGATAGTTGATATCTCCACAACATGTTGATAGTTGATATCTTTACTACATTTTGATAGTTGATATCTCCACAACATGTTGATAGTTAATCCCTCACAAAATTTTGATAGTTAAGAAAAGTAGCCAATCAAATAAAAAATGTTTTCTCTAGTGGTTTGTCAACGTTGTTTATTAAAAATGTTGTGGACTTAAAACTGATTTGTATAAAGCAGAGTTCATCGAACATAATTCAGCCAAAAATTTCTCCACTCCACCAAACATTCGACTCCACCAAACATTTCTCAACTCCACCAAACATTTCTCAACTCCACCAAACATTTCTCAACTCCACCAAACATTTCTCAACTCCACCAAACATTTCTCAACTCCACCAAACATTTCTCAACTCCACCAAACATTTCTCAACTCCACTAAACATTGAACTCCACCAAACATTTCTCAACTCCACCAAACATTTCTCAACTCCACCAAACATTTCTCAACTCCACCAAACATTTCTCAACTCCACCAAACATTGAACTCCACCAAACATTTCTCAACTCCACCAAACATTTCTCAACTCCACCAAACATTTCTCAACTCCACCAAACATTTCTCAACTCCACCAAACATTTCTCAACTCCACCAAACATTTCTCAACTCCACCAAACATTTCTCAACTCCACTAAACATTCAAATCCACCAAACATTTCTCAACTCCACCAAACATTTCTCAACTTCACCAAACATTTCTCAACTCCACTAAACATTGAACTCCACCAAACATTTCTCAACTCCACCAAACATTTCTCAACTCCACCAAACATTTCTCAACTCCACCAAACATTTCTCAACTCCACCAAACATTTCTCAACTCCACCAAACATTTCTCAACTCCACCAAACATTTCTCAACTCCACCAAACATTTCTCAACTCCACCAAACATTTCTCAACTCCACTAAACATTCAAATCCACCAAACATTTCTCAACTCCACCAAACATTTCTCAACTCCACCAAACATTTCTCAACTCCACCAAACATTTCTCAACTCCACCAAACATTTCTCAACTCCACTAAACATTCAAATCCACCAAACATTTCTCAACTCCACCAAACATTTCTCAACTCCACCAAACATTTCTCAACTCCACCAAACATTTCTCAACTCCACCAAACATTTCTCAACTCCACCAAACATTTCTCAACTCCACCAAACATTTCTCAACTCCACTAAACATTCAAATCCACCAAACATTTCTCAACTCCACCAAACATTTCTCAACTCCACCAAACATTTCTCAACTCCACCAAACATTTCTCAACTCCACCAAACATTTCTCAACTCCACTAAACATTCAAATCCACCAAACATTTCTCAACTCCACCAAACATTTCTCAACTCCACCAAACATTTCTCAACTCCACCAAACATTTCTCAACTCCACTAAACATTCAAATCCACCAAACATTTCTCAACTCCACCAAACATTTCTCAACTCCACCAAACATTTCTCAACTCCACCAAACATTTCTCAACTCCACCAAACATTTCTCAACTCCACTAAACATTCAAATCCACCAAACATTTCTAAACTCCACCAAACATTTCTCAACTCCACCAAACATTTCTCAACTCCACTAAACATTGAACTCCACCAAACATTTCTCAACTCCACCAAACATTTCTCAACTCCACCAAACATTTCTCAACTCCACCAAACATTTCTCAACTCCACTAAACATTTCTCAACTCCACCAAACATTTCTCAACTCCACCAAACATTTCTCAACTCCACCAAACATTTCTCAACTCCACCAAACATTTCTCAACTCCACCAAACATTTCTCAACTCCACTAAACATTGAACTCCACCAAACATTTCTCAACTCCACCAAACATTTTACAAATCTAAATTAGCTTGCTATTCTTCAAATTTTCTGGCCCCACTCTTTCTCTCTCTCTCTCTCTCTCTCTCTCTCTCTCTCTCTCTCTCTCTCTCTCTCTCTCTCTCTCTCTCTCTCTCTCTCTCTCTCTCTCTCCCCCCCCCTCTCTCTCTTTCTCTCTCTCTCTATCTCTCTCTCTCTCTCGATCTCTCTTTCCCCCTCTCTCTCTTTCTCTCTCTCTCTCTCTATCTCTCTCTCTCTCTCTCTCGATCTCTCTTTCCCCCTCTCTCTCTTCATTCATATAGTCTTACGCATTCCCTCCCAATCCTTTTCTTCCTATGGTTTCTGTTATTTACGCTATTAACTCTTGGTCTGGAGTCTGGATGAACACCAGCACCAGTCAATAAATCAATCGTGATTTCTCAGCCCAGGACGAGCTGAACATTTGCATTGATTATTGTTTTCATCAAAATATTGAACCTCCCGGTGTCAGATATTTCTTCTGTCAAAGTCAATTGTACCTCCTATTGGACTGTTTGACACGGGGAATTGAAATAATCGGTGAATTGAACACCAACACATCCACACAAACATATCCACACCAACTCATCCACACTAACACATCCACACCAACACATCCGCACCAACACATCAACACCAACACATCCACATCCACACCAACATATCCACACAACACATTCACACTAACACATCCACACTAACATATCCACACCAACACATCCACACCAACACATCCACACCAACACATTCACACTAACACATCCACACTAACATATCAACACCAACACATCCACACCCACACTAACACATCCACACTAACACATTCATAACAACAAAACCACAACAACATATAATGTACATCATAATATATCCACATAAACAGATGCAAAAAAAAATCCACAAAACACATGAACAAAAACACAAACACATACATTCTCACACGCTCTCCTCCACTCATTCATACATTCACACAACTTTTTTCAAGAAATGAGTTATAATAAGTGTTTACAACAGATACACCTCTCACATATCAATCATAAATTCATTAACTATGTATGGACACAGCTGTGTTTTTATGGCCTGCCTTATCTTTCCATAAATAACAATTTTTATTTACGATACATACGTTGCCCACATCAAAGGGAAACACTTTGAAAAAATGTATGTTAAATTCTTTGATACTTTGATGATAGTCAAACTAAAAACTTTGTTAAATGGAAAAGAGTTTGTTTAAAAATGTTACCAAATTTTTTAATTGAAGGAAAAATTTATATAAAAAAAAGGAAGAGGGGATCGATAAACCTTCCTGCTGAATTCGATTGGTGGAGAGAACGCATGAAGGTTTCTGTTTGGTCAAGATCAGAGGCGTCACTAGGGGATGCAAAAAGTAAAGTGTAACATTATGTATGTTCCCATTTTTTTAGCACTAGCGGACCTCGGAGGAGGTCCATGGGGTAAGGTGTGTGTGTGGGGGGGGGGAGTGACACCATGACGTACCGCACTGGGTGACATCATGACGTACCGCAATGGGTGACACTAACCCTAGTGACGCCTTGGTGAAAATATTGAAAGATGTTAAAAGTTAAAGTATGTCTCCCGTCTAATTCTTTGTGTTAATGTGACGTAAAGGGAAATGAAAATGACGTTTGGTCACGTGCAGGAGGGAAGCTACTCTGATAAAATTTTGGAGGTTGATAATAAATATCTTGTGGTGATAAAAATGACCAAAATAGAAAAAGGTTGGTATCTGGATATCCTATAAGATAAAAGGCAAGTTTCTGTCCGGTCATCTATTGCGATTGGCAGTGGCGTAGCTAGGTTTATGTGCGCCCGGGGACATGACTCAAAATCGGCGCCCCTTGTCGGACCGAAAGGTTCTGGGAGCTCATTGAGCCCCCAAGAAAAATTTGAAATTTTACAGTTTATATAGTTCATTTTCGAAGCTTCTGGTATTTTAATGAAATAGAATAGAGACTAATAATTCTTTATATGAGTGTAAACAATTTATTTGAAAACAAAAATACTCTACTAATTATACGATTAGTCTACAAAAAAATGATTCTCCTTGATTTAATTTGATTGTCGCAAACTCGTCAATCACGTTGTCAAAAAATTAATATTCTCACGTGTTTCTCTTTCGATGCTAAGGAGTGCAAGATCACTGGAACTATCTTTTCCAATTGAAGCACGTAAATAAGATAAAATAAGCTTCAGTTTGCTGAAGGACCACTCACAGCTTTCTGTTGAAACAGCAATTCTTAGAAGTATTTGAAGTGAAATGCGCTTGACTCGGAAATACGTCATCTCCATATGAAACAATAAAACCAAGAAGATCCAAAGGAGTTTCCGGTAGAACCTCAGTCCGGGTACTTAACAGCATTCTTCAGTCTCTGATTTCTGTGCACAATTCGTGACCATTGACGTCAGTGTCGTATAAATTAGCAAAATCTAAGCAATTTTAACGAAGTGTATCGACTTTTGTCTCAGCAAGAAGAGTTTTGACGTCTTTTAAAAATCCAAATTTGTTGTTTAGATTTTTTTAGACGTATAAACCTGTTGGAGTCTATCAATTACGCTGTTCATATCACATGCAAGTCTTCTTCTGCAGAAAGTCCTGCATCTCTTGTTAATTCTACAGGAATCCTCCGATGTCGTCTAATCCTTCTGTCAACCTCGATTCCCCAAGTTGTGCATCTTCCTTTCTATTATCTACCGCAACCTGGCTCAAATTATCACGAATATTGACAATTTCTTGCTCAAGCGATTCAAGATCAGATGCTGCTTCCTTGAAATTCACAGTAGAATTCTGCAACCCGTTTCTGGACACGATCAATTTCCCCAAGTATGATGTTCCAGAAATTTAACAAAATAGGAATTTAAAGTTTAATATACCTGCCAGCAAAGTTTCTGCATCACTTCTCGTGTCAGGAGTCATATTTGTATGTTTTGATAATTTTTCCAACAGCTCTACCAATTCATCTAGTGAAATCTAGTCCTTCATAAATTGCTTTAACAGCTTCTGATCGTGCACTCCAACGTGTTTCAGACTTCATCTTCATTGTGATTGGCACAACTCTTTTTAATTATTCCCAACGAGTTGTTGAACGAGAGAAAACAAAAATGTATACTTTCAACTGTTCCAAAAACGTGATAACAACTGGATCCTGTTTAGCTGAGTGTACTCTTGGTAAGTTTAAGCTGTGGTTATCACAGTTGATGAACAATGCTCTGTGATTTCTGGCACATGTTCGGCGTTGAAGGCCGGATATATGCCCAGTCATTACAGCAGCATTGTCATAACATTGTGACCGATAGTCGGCTAGAAGTATGTTATTAGATTCTAGTTTCTCCACGATAACTCTTTCAATGCTTGCTGCGTCTTTGGAATGTATCTGGATTAAACCTAAAAAATGATTCTTTGATGGTTTCTTTTTTAGTTTGAAAATCCACACCCACAAATCTGATGACTTGAGAAAGCTATTCCCGGTGTCTTAGATCGGGTGTTGAGTCAAGTAAGATACAGTAGTACTTGTTTTTTATGATTTCACTCAACAGCTGATTCCTTACAGTCGATGAAAGTAGGTGGATAAATTCATTTTCGATTTCCTGTATAAATAAGATACTGAACCTGGATTTTCTCGGGAATCTTGTAAGTGCTTTTCTAACAGTGGATCATACTGACCAAGTTTGATCACAGAGAGACAGGAAAGAGAGGCCGTGTCTGATGTTTCATATAAAAGGAATCCAACTTTCTTTGACATACCCACACAATCCCTTGAGAGTAGAGACCTTCTGTAAGTCAGTGGTTCTCAACCTTTTGAGATTCAAGGACCAATTGAAAAATGTGTGTCTTAGCTATGGACCACTACTAAAAATTGTGCTACTGCCGAGCTGGAAAGTTAAATATAATTATACTATGTATATCTTATCTGTTGCACACGCTCCTTCTATACAGAAGATTATTGCTAGCTATAAGTAGTATACATGTTATTTAGTAAAGTTATACTAATATGCTACGTTTTGTGTGCTCCAAAAACAGTATTGTAATGGCTTTCTTTTGTAAAGAACAAATGTCATTTATATTAGTCTCATAGTCTTCTTATTTAATTCTACTTGCTAACTATAAAAAAAATTTAAGTCATAAACAATAGTTTTGTATTAAAAAGACTGCTATATTAGTTTATTTAGTACGAACGATGTTTTGTTTTCTATTGTAACCAATGCAGAAAATCCACTTTCACAAAGTTGCAAAGGGTAAAAGTATTTTAAAAGCTAACTGAGAGAGTTCGGAGTACTCCAAAATTTCATTAAGCCCACTTTCTGATGCAACATATTCAAAGTGGTATCGCTAGTCAGTTCAATGAATTGGTTTAATTACGATGTTGGTAATTTTATTTGATGAGACAATGTGTGCGAGATTAGGACTGGAAACTCACGAAAAACATCACCAAAGTAGAATTAAAAGTGGCCCTGCATTGATCGAATATGACCAGAAATCAAATTTGTCAACAGTTGTTTATTTATTTCAACATTTTCTGGTTTCTCGGTGATTTCGTATAATTGATCAAACATCTCAAAGTTACCTTGAAATAATCTTCTTTTCCAAAGATCAAGCTTTTTCGTAAAAGCAGACACTTTGTCACTGAGAGTAATATAATGTGTCTGCTTTCCTTGCCGAGTTGAATTAAGTTTATTGAGTTCTTTAAAAGTTTCAGGGAAGTAAGCCAGAACAGCAACCCATAAGCGTTGGTTCAAATTACCAACAAGCTTTGAGTTTTTTCTACAAGAAACTCTCTTACGTCATAACGTAATTCAAAGTCGTATAACCAGCGAATTTCAGTATACATCAGTAACTGTTAATGTTCAAGATTCATATTCGAACATAAGAAAGCAAAGAAATGAGAATTTAATAGACGAGCCTTGATAAAATTTAAAAACTATTTAGGTCAGATCAAAAATGTATTTTAAGTCTGCGTTAATTCTTTTACTTGTTTGTCTTTCTACAATGAATCATACAGTGCGTAAATTTCATGCTTTGCTCGCGGACCACCTGGCACATCTTCGCGGACAACTAGTGGTCCACGGACCACAGGTTGAGAACTACTGCTTTAAGCCACTCCTTTTTTCTTGTCTAGGTCATTTTGGTTGCTTTTAGTGTCGTCTCTGTCCGTTCTATTAATAGAATCACCTTTGTCTCTTACTGCTCCCCTACTCTCTCTCCCAGTCTTTTCCAGTTTTTTTTAAATCGCCATCAGCAATCTACATTGTGGATGTGTCATTTATTTCATGAGTAGAATGGCGTCCCATTAACGCTCAATGGGGGCGCTAAAATCATGCTTGCCAACTGATTTGTAATGAATATATTTTCGGAGCGCCAAAATTCAAACTTGTAAACGTATTTGGGATACATTAGTTTACATCAAAACACAATTAAATAATGAGTTTTAATACTCATTTTGGCGCCCCCTAACGTGGCGCCCGGGGACATATGTCCCCCTGCCCCCCTCGCTACGCCACTGGCGATTGGTCCCTCAAACACATATGACTCCTACAGCCAATCATATTGAACGCGTTTACGCGGACGTTCAAAACGAATTATTTTTGGTGCAGTATTTCTTCCAAACTTTATTTTGAGTTATGCGCGTTGGGATTTATAGTTAAAAGCTCTGTTTTTACGAGTTATTTACTTTAACTATAATGAATAGTATTTTTGACGTGATGCACATGTATGCCGGTCGAAACGGCTGTTGGAGGGGAGTTACAACATGGCACCGAACGGTGGCGGAACGGCCTTGGACAGGCTTTGTTGCTCGTCATAAATAATTGAATACTAGAAGTTAGATATCTTGCCTGATTAAATTGCTTTTTTTCTAGATTGTCATTAAAGATAAGTTCATGGGTGTAAATTTCCTGGTCGGCAAGTAATAATAATAATTATAGCATCATTAGGTCATCTGGCATGAGAACAGAATAGTCTTGTAATTAGGTCATCTGGCCGTAGAACAGAACTGTCTTGTAATTAGGTCATCTGGCATGAGAACAGAATAGTCTTTTAAATAGGTCATCTGGCAGTAGAATAGAACTGTCTTGTAATTGCGCAGTATAAATTGTCTGATGTCATTTCAAATTGAGGTGTTGGCCGGGTGAATTATGGTCAGCACTGACCACGGATAGAAGATGTCAAGCACCACTGACCACGGATAGAAGATGTCGAGCACCACTGACCACGGATAGAAGATGTCAAGCACCGCTGACCACGGATAGAAGATGTCAAGCACCACTGACCACGGATAGAAGATGTCAAGCACCACTGACCACGGATAGAAGATGTCAAGCACCACTGACCACGGATAGAAGATGTCAAGCACCACTGACCACGGATAGAAGATGTCAAGCAACACTGACCACGGATAGAAGATGTCGAGTAAACATGAGGTTGGCATCCAGGATTTGACCAGATGAATACTTTAAAGGCGTCCACTTATGGTTCAAGTCAATGCAAACGTTGGGTTGTAGCAGATTTATACTTTGCTCGCTGGTCTTATAAAAATCCGTTGTTATTTAATGCAGCCCACATCAGTTGGTCCTTGTGGAGAAATGTGCCACAGCTTGTGCAATGTGCCACAACTTGTGCAATGTGCCACAGCTTGTGCAATGTGCTACAGCTTGTGCAATGTGCCACAGCAGCTTGTGCAATATTCCACAGCTTGTGCAATGTGCCACAGCTTGTGCAATGTGCCACAGCTTGTTCAATGTGCCACATCTTGTGCAATGTGCCACAACTTGTGCAATGTGCCACAGCTTGTGCAATGTGCCACAGCTTGTGCAATATTCCACAGCTTGTGCAATGTTCCACAGCTTGTGCAATGTGCCACAGCAGCTTGTGCAACATTCCACAGCTTGTGCAATGTGCCACAGCTTGTGCAATGTGCCACAGCTTGTTCAATGTGCCACATCTTGTGCAATGTGCCACACTTGTGCAATGTGCCACAGCTTGTGCAATGTACCACATCTTGTGCAATGTGCCACAGCTTGTGCAATGAGCCGCAGCTTGTGTAATGTGCCACAGCTTATGCAATGTGCCACAGCTTGTGCAATGTGCCACAGCTTGTGTAATGTGCCACAGCTTGTGCAATGTGCCACAGCTTGTGCAATGTGCCACAGCGTGTGTAATGTGCCACAGCTTGTGCAATGTGCCACAGCTTGTGCAATGTGCCACAGCTTGTGCAATGTCGATTATATTCAATCACCCAAAACTCGTTCTTTAAAATATTCCTCTAATACTATGCAACATAAAACACGTATTGGCTAGTAAGCCTTTAGATAAAAACAACAAGAGTCTGCCTAGTGCGTTTGAGCATTGCTATGGTTCCGACATTTTAGAGCTAACGCATNTTTTAGATGGTTGTCCTGGCGCGTAGACCGCTAAATAATTCAAGGATCGGATCTCTTTCCCATGGTGTTGATGCATTGTTGAATTGAGACCGAAATATTACACTTACACTTACACATCATTTGGCATTGAGGGGGGCTCTGGTGTTTAGCATTACATTCGTAATTCTAATATTTGATTGTACATATTAGAAGTGTTCAACTAAGTGCTGATATTGAGATCTTCGCATTTTTAATGTATAACCTGTAACTTGTTATAGATGGTTCTCCAAACTGAAACAAATAAAATCCTCTCAGAGATCCATCGAGATGGCCAGAGATATTGAGTTACTGAGCCATACTTTGAATTGAGAGAGATTACACTGCAGTGACTTTAGTGTTTTTGTGAGATTTGTAATTGTACACATTCGAATTGAAGCCAGGTAACTTGAAATAAATTTGAATACTGAAAATTTGAGCTCATTAAAACTAACCACTATTTTTGTATTAATTCCCTAGTCTTGTATTATTTCCATATTCTTGTATTAATACAATATTCTTGTATTAATTCTCTATTCTTGTATTGATTCCATAGTCTTGTATTAATTCCCTATTCTTGTATTAATTCCATATTCTTGTATTAACTCCCTATTCTTGTATTAATTCCCTATTCTTGTATTAATTCCATATTCTTGTATTAATTCCTTATTCTTGGATATATTGTTGCTCTGTTTCAAAGACCATAAAAATGGATCGAGAGAAGGAAAGAACGATTTTTTAAAATATAATTATTTTTAGGATCACAGGTCTGATGTACATGACAATGTCGAGATATAAGAGGATCACAGGTCTGATGTACATGACAATGTCGAGATATAAGAGGATCACATGTCTGATGTACATGACAATGTCGAGATATAAGAGGATCACAGGTCTGATGTACATGACAATGTGGAGATATAAGAGGATCACAGGTCTGATGTACATGACAATGTCGAGATATAAGGGGATCACAGGTCTGATGTACATGACAATGTCGAGATATAAGAGGATCACAGGTCTGATGTACATGACAATGTCGAGATATAAGAGGATCACAGGTCTGATGTACATGACAATGTCGAGATATAAGAGGATCACAGGTCTGATGTACATGACAATGCCGAGATATGAGGGGATCACAGGTCTGATGTACATGACAATGCCGAGATATAAGAGGATCACAGGTCTGATGTACATGACAATGTCGAGATATAAGAGGATTACAGGTCTGATGTACATGACAATGTCGAGATATGAGGGGATCACAGGTCTCTTGTACATGACAATGCCGAGATATAAGAGGATCACAGGTCTGATGTACATGACAATGTCGAGATATAAGAGGATTACAGGTCTGATGTACATGACAATGTCGAGATATAAGAGGATCACATGTCTGATGTACATGACAATGCCGAGATATGAGGATCACAGGTCTGATGTAAATGACAATGTCGAGATATAAGAGGATCACAGTTCTGATGTACATGGCAATTCCAAGATATAAGACTGCCAAAACCTGTTTGTGTGACTGGCTTGAAACACTAAAATGCGTGATATCGCGGAGCCAAGAACTTAAAGGCAGCTGTGAAACATGTGGGGTTTTACAGTATGTAAGAGAGAGAGAGGAGAGTTATAGAGAGGAGAGTTAGAGAGAGAGAGAGAAGGGAGAGTTAGAGAGATCAGAGTTAGAGAGAGAGAGAGAGAGAGAGAGAGGAAAGTGAGAGAGAAAGAGAGAGGAGAGTTAGAGAGAGATCAGAGTTATATAGAGAGAGAGAAAGAGGAGAGTTAGAGAGAGAGAGAGAGAGAGAGGGGGGAAAGTTAGAGAGATAGAGCGAGAGAGAAAGAGAGAGAGAAAGGAGAGGTAGAGAGAGATCAGAGTTATAGAGAGAGAGTAGAGTTAGAGAAAGAGAGAGAGAGAGAGAAAAGTTAGAGAGATAGAGGGAGAGAGAAAGAGAGAGAGGAGAGGTAGAGAGAGAGAGATCAGAGTTATAGAGAGAGAGGAGAGTTAGAGAGAGAGAGAGAGAGGAAAGTTAGAGAGATAGAGTGAGAGAGAAAGAGAGAGAGAGAGGAGAGGTAGAGTGAGAGAGATCAGAGTTATAGAGTGAGAGAGAGGAGAGTTAGAGAGAGAGAGAGAGAGAGTTAGAGAGAAGAGGAGAGATAGAGAGAGAGAGAGAGGAGGATAGAGAGAGAGTGAGAGAACAGAGTCATAGAGAGAGAGAGAGAGTTAGAGAAAGGAGAGATAGAGAGGAGTTAGTGAACAAGGCGAGAGAGAGAGAGGAGTTAGAGAGAAGGAGAGGAGAGAGAGAGGATCAGGAGTCATAGAGAGAGAGGAGAGTTAGAGAGGAGAGAGTGAACAGGCGGGAGGATAGAGAGGAGTAGTGAACAAGGCGGGAGAGAGAGGAGAGTAGAGAGAGAGAGATCAGAGTCATAGAGAGAGAGGAGAGTTAGAGAGAGAGAGAGAGAGAGGAAAGTTAGAGAGAGTAGAGTGAGACAAGGCGGGAGGAGAGAGAGGAGTTAGTGAACAAGGCGGGAGGATAGAGAGGAGATAGTGAACAAGCGAGAATGAGAAGAGCATGAGCCTGTGGAATGAAAGACGGCAACTTGGAGCGAATAGAGAGGAGTTAGTGAACAAGGCGGGATAATAGAGAGGAGTTAGTGAACAAATCGGGAGGATAGAGAGGAGTTAGTGAACAAGGCGGGAGGATAGAGAGGAGTTTGTGAACAAGGCGGGAGTATAGAGAGGAGTTAGTGAACAAGGCGGGAGGATAGAGAGGAGTTAGTGAACAAGGCGGGAGGATAGAGAGGAATTAGTGAACAAGGCGGCAGTATAGAGAGGAGTTAGTGAACAAGGCGGGAGGAAAGAGAGGAGTTAGTGAACAAGGCGGGAGGATAGAGAGGAGTTAGTGAACAAGGCGGGAGGATAGAGAGGAGTTAGTGAACAAGGCGGGAGTATAGAAGCAGAAACGAACGTAGATTTGTGTGGAGGTAATCGCTAGAAAATAATAAGAAAAGGAAAAATAGAAACAGTAGAAAAAATGGAAAATGTTAACTGGCAGTTTTCAACAAAAATCCGGGCAGCAACTAAATGGGAGTTTATCTGTGTACTGATGTGTGTTACATTTGTACTGGTGTGTGATATCTGTGTACTGGATGTGTGATATCTGTGTACTGGATGTGTGATATCTGTGTACTGGATGTGTGATATCTGTGTACTGGATGTTTGATATCTGTGTACTGATGTGTGATATCTGTGTACTGTATGTGTGATGTCTGTGTACTGGATGTGTGATATCTGTGTACTGGATGTGTGATGTCTGTGTACTGGATGTGTGATATCTGTGTACTGGATGTGTGATATCTGTGTACTGATGTGTGATATCTGTGTACTGGTGTGTGATATCTGTGAACTGGTGTGTGATATCTGTGTACTGATGTGTGATATCTGTGAACTGGTGTGTGATATCTGTGTACTGGATGTGTGATGTCTGTGTACAAAACTAGGTCTGCTGATACAAGAGGTCACATCAGATATTCTCACTTGGAATTTAAAATTGGATCTTACATGTGATTCAATAGTTACAATGTGATTCAATAGTTACAATGTGATTCAATAGTTACAATGTGATTCAATAGTTACAATGTGATTCAATAGTTACAATGTGATTCAATAGTTACAATTTGATTCAATAGTTACAAGGTGATTCAATAGCTACAATGTGATTCAATAGTTACAATATGATTCAATAGTTACAATATGATTCAATAATTACATTTAACATGATATGTTCTTTAAGGTGACTTGTAAGGTGTAGGAAGTGATGTATATGAATTATTATGAATACAGTCTGATGTGATATTGATCAGTTTTGTGTTGTCCAGTGTTGTGTTGTCCAGTGTTGTCCCTATATAATAATCCTATATAATAAAAGGCAGTGCTCTGTCCGGTCATCTATGGCGATTGGTCCCTCAAACAGATGTGACTCCTACAGCCAATCATATTGAACACGTTTACGCGGACGTTCAAAACAATTATTTTTGTTGCAGTATTTCTTCCAAGACTTCATTTTGAGTTATGCGCGTTGGGATTTATAGTCAAAAGCTCTGTTTTTACGAGTTATTTATTTTAACTATAATGAATAGTATTTTGACGTAATGCACATGTATGCCGGTCGAGACGACTGTTTGACAACAACACGCCACCTAAAGTTTGCGGAACGTCCTTGGATGGGCTTTGTTGCTCGTAAAAAATAAAAGCATATTAATTAGTAATGTTTTTTGGGGTTTAAATTTAGAATATGTTTTGTCTCATTTGGCGGACCTGCGACCTCAATAACTTTCTTGTGGCCTTTAAAAAAAAGTATATGGTATTTTTATAAATGTGTATTTATAGGTATATCATCTTATGCGGCTTCTTGTATTACTGCTAACATAAATAGGGCATGCAATGGTAAAAATGTTTTTTTGTTTCAATTACAATATTTATTAATGTTTAATCTATATTTATAAAAATCAAAGTATATATGTATGTATGTATGTATGTATGTATGTATGTATGTATGTATGTATGTATGTATGTATGTATGTATGTATGTATGTATGTACGTATGTACGTATGTACGTATGTACGTATGTACGTATGTACGTATGTACGTATGTACGTATGTACGTATGTACGTATGTACGTATGTACGTATGTACGTATGTACGTATGTACGTATGTACGTATGTACGTATGTACGTATGTACGTATGTACGTATGTACGTATGTACGTATGTACGTATGTACGTATGTACGTATGTACGTATGTACGTATGTACGTATGTACGTATGTACGTACGTATGTACGTATGTACGTGTGTGCGTGTGTGCGTGTGTGCGTATCTATCTATCTATGTATCTATGTATGTATGTATGTATGTATGTATGTATGTATGTATGTATGTATGTATGTATGTATGTATGTATGTATGTATGTATGTATGTATGCATGTCTTTTATAGCTGACTAAACCATTCATCTGATCGCCATGAAACTTTTGGAGACTTTTGAGTACGCTCAAGGGATGGAAATAGGCAACTTTTTTTTCAAAATTTAACACTCATGGGGCGCCGGGGGCCCATAATGGGAATTGTTTTCTTATATGAGATATATAAAAATTAGTTTAGTTCTTAGCTATTGGGTACATTGATGGATCTTAATCAAACTTTGTATGTAACAACTTGGTAGCGAATATTGAAATGCTATAGGGCACTAATTTTCTAATATCCATTTCTTCGGGGCTGGGGGCCCAAAATGTCATTTTTTATAAACGTTTACAATGTTATTCCCCATTTATTTAATAGAAAATTTTTGAGAAATATAGATTAATATATCCATTATAAAATTGATTGAAATAAACAGGTGTTATTAACTTTTTATCTTGCACTAAATGGGCCCTGGGGCCCTTAATGTCCATTTTTGCTTATATGAGCTATATAAAAGTTAGTTTATGCGCTAGCTACTGAATAAATGAATGGATCTTAACCAAATTTTATATACAAAAACTTGGAAGCTCATATTCAAATCACAAAGGGCACTAGATAATGTTTATTTCTTCGGGGCTGGGGGCCCCAAATGTCTTTTTAAAAATATGTTTAAGATACTATTTCCCATTCTTTTTTAACGATCTTTGTATATAAAAACTTAAAAGTCTATAAAGATATTACTATGGCGCACTGAACTCCTAATGTCCTTTCTCTCGGGGATGGGGGCCCCATAGGTCTTTTTTTACTAAAAGTTTTCTATTTTATTTACCATTCAATTTTTTAAGATCTTCAGAAATATAAATAAATGCATGCATTCTGAAATTGATTGAAATGAAAATAGGTTTGAAGAATAATAGTTTACATTGAATGGGCCCGGGGGCCCTAGATTTCGTTTTTGTTATTGTGAGATATATAAAAATTAGTTTATGCGTTAGCTACGGCGTAAATGGATGGATTTTAACCAAAAATTTGTATACAAATACTTGGTAGCCCAAATTAAAATACTAAAGGGCACTGAACATTTACTGTTTATTTCTCCGGGGGCCCTAACGTCTTTTTCCCCCATATATTTTAAGATGTTTTTCCGCATTATTTTCTTGAGACATATATCCTAGATGAACTTGAAATAAAATAAATAGCATTTTAAAATGTACATATTACACCGAATGGGCCGGGGGCCCCAAATGTCTTTTTTTTGGTTTTCTTTAAGATATTATTTCCCATTCAGTTTTTAACGATCTTGAGAAACTATCCATGATGAATCTGAATTTAAATGAAGATTTTTTTAAAATGTACCTCTTGATCCCCTTAATGAATGTTTTCCTTATATTAGCTATATCGAATTAGTTTAATCGTTGGATAATGAGAAAATAACTGGATTTTGATCAAACGTGGTATATAGAAACTTAAGAGCCAATATTAAATTACTATTGGGCACTGAGCTCATAACACTCATGGGGGGCCGGGAGCCCATAATGACATGTTTTCATTATATGAGCTATATAAAAAAATTTAAGCTTTAGCTACTGTGTTAATTGATGGATCTTAACAAAACTTTGTATATAAAAACTTGACAGCCAATATTAAAATACTATAGGGCAATAAACTCCTAATGTCCATTTCTTCGGACGTAGGGGCCCAAAATGCCTTTTTTCTTAAACTTTTAATAATTTATTCCCCATTCATTTATTAACGATCTTGAAAAATAATGATAAATGCATCCATTATTATCCATATTGAAAGGAACAGGTGTTTTGAACTTTATGTCTTGCACAAAATGGGCCCTGGGGCCCTTAATGTCGTTTTGTGCTTATATGAGCTATATAAAATTTAGTTTATCTGTTTGCTACTAAGTAAATGAATGGATCTTAACCAAACTTTGTATTCAAAAACTTTCTACCCCATATTAAAATACGTAAGGGCACTGATCTCCTAATGTCAATTTCTTAGGGGCCGGAGGCCTTCAATACCTTTTTTCGTATATGTTTAAGATATTTTTCCCATTCACGTTATAACGATTTTGAGAAATATATCCATGAGGAAATTGAATTAAAAGGAACAGGTTTTTGAAATTGACACCTTGCACGGGATTGGCCCTGAATCCCTAAAATTCTTCTTCTATATTTATAAAAAATGAAAGTGTGTGTGTGTGTCTGTGTGTGTATGTGTGTGTATGTGTGTGTGTGCATGTCCTTTATAGCTGACTAAACCATTCACCCGATCGTCATGAAACTTATAGAGACTGTTGAATACGCTCCTGTGATGGTAAACGGCAATTTTTTTTCTTCTAAATTTAAAACCTATGGGGCGTCTTTTTTTTGTGTTGCTTATATGAGCTATATAAAAATTAGTGTAAGGGTTAGCTAATGTATAAATTTGATGGATCTTAACCAAAATTTGTATTTAGAGCCTTGACGGCTAAAATTAAAATACTATAGGGCAGTGAACTCCTAATGATCATTCCTTTGGGCTTGGGGGCCCAAAATGGCTTTTTTCTTAAACGTTTAAGATTTTATTCCCCATTTAATTTATAATCGATCTTGAAAAATAATGATATATGTATCCATTATAATCCATATTGAAATGAACAGGTGTTTTGAAATTTATATCTTGTCCTGAATGGGCCCTGGTGCCCTTAAAGTCGTTTTTGCTTATATGAGCCATTTGTATGCAAAAACTTGGAAGCCCATTTTAAAAAACTTAAGGGCACTGAACTTCTAATGTCATTTTCTTCGGGGCCGAGGGCCTCAAATGTCTTTTTTTTCGTATATGTTTTTTCTATTCACTTTTTAAAGAACTTGAGAAATATATCCATTATGAAACTGATTTAAAATGAAGAGGATTATGAAATTGACATCTTACAACGAATGGGCCCGGTGGCCCCTTAATGTCAGTTTTCCCCCTATATTAGTTATATAGAAATTAGTTTCAGCGTTAGCTTATGAGAAAATAACTGGATTTTGACTAAACGTAGTATATAAAAACTTAAGAGCCTATATTAAATTACAATAGGGCACTGAACTCCTAATGTCATTCCCTCGGAGCTGGGGGCCCCAAATGCCTTTTTTCAATGCATGTTAATAATTGTATTCCATATTCAATTTTACACGATATTGAGAAATATAGCTTGAGTACAATGGCACTAAACAATTAAATTATCCCTCATTTTGGGACTGGGGCCCTAAATATCGTTTCTTCTTTTGTAAGCTATTTAATTATTAATTTATTTATCCGTTTGCTATGAAACTTTGACTTTTTTTTTGCACACTTCTGCGAAGGTTTCTGGCAGAATTGTTTAAAAACATTCCACTCATTGGTTTCTTTAAATTTATTCATTTTTACTGAGATCGTTGCAACGCACGATGTGTCTGCTAGTAATTTATAAAAATCATCATATGATTGACTTAAAGGGTCGTCCATAAATGACGTCACGCGATTTTGGCTGATTTTTCACCCCCTCCCCACTTGTCACAAAAACCTAGACCCCCTCTTCAATTTGACAAAACAACCCCCCCCCCTTTTATAAAAGCCGTATTTTCTATTTGAAAAGGAGTATGTTTCAAATCAATTTTTTTGTCATTTAAATATGTTTTTAGTGTGAGGCTGCACTCTTATATCGTATCAGCCGTAAAGCCATGTAAAACATTTAATAAAGTGACGGTAATCATATATTTAAGTTGAACTTTTATTGAAAGTTGGCCTTTTGATGTGACGTCAAATGTGTGACTCCCCTCTCCCCCAAGGTGCGTGACGTCATTTATGGACGGCCCCTAAAAGGGCGGCAAATTGGAGACCGCTCCGGGCGGAAGAGTTCTAGCTACGCCACTGATTTGATGTATCGTTACAAAGTTTTAACGATTAATTTTTTTTAACGATTAATCGACCCATCACTTACAAATTATTGGATGTCAAAAAAGAAAAAAATAAAATAAATAGCGATAAATAATAACAAATTTCCTGACGGTTACACGAACATTTTGGTTTTAAACTATTGAATGACGGGAATGTTCAAACTGTTGATAAATTTTATTGTATCCATTCTGAGAAATCGTTTGTCTACCATGGTTCTAACACTTCGCATACTTATCAAACCAAATGAAAAGCATATTAAGCTAATGGCAGTAATGGAGTCTGACTCAGAGATAGAAAATGACGACAGCTCTTCTGATGAATTACTGCGTTACAAAATGGAGGTGAAAGTTCCTGAATCCATTAACCCTCTACAATGGTGGAAACTTAATGAACACAGATATCTGATAATTTCATTCCTTGCCAAGACCATTTTGTGCATACCAGTTACCTCAGTTCCATGTGAATGATTGTTCAGCTTCGCTGGTTATATTGTCAGTTAGACCCGCTCATCACTTAAACCAAATAATGTCAGCACACTTGTATGTTTGCGTAGTTGGTTAAAAGATGACATGTAAATGAGATGTTCCAGTGTTATTTAGATTTTTATCAAGAACGTTAAATAAGTGTTACTTATGACATCATAAATTATAATTTTTGGCTTTAATCGAAATTAACGATTAATTAATCGTTAATTTTTCAAAAGTTAACGATTAAATTAAAATTAATCGTTAACATCCCTAAATACGTCTTTAAAATTTACTTTTTAATTACAGTCCCCTTTCGATGCCTCTTCTTCTTTATTTTATATATTACCGGCTTAAGATCAATGTAATGATAATTCGGGCTCCTGTGTTCGCGATGTTTTTGTGGTGATGAAAAGGGGACCCAGCTGGTCGCAAGTGCTGGCCGGTAGACGTATAAGAGATAGTAGATTGGAAGTGGCAGGGAGGAAGTGGTAGACACGAATATGTTTAGTGCATTGGCACACGTTGTTCATGTTGAAATCTTTGTTGATTCCCTGATGTTTGTAGCCGGAATGTGTGTTTGCTGACATGAGCAGGAGCTGCCTGCCATATCTTTGTTGATTCCCTGATGTTTGTGGCAGGAATGTGTGTTTGCTGACATGAGCAGGAGCTGCCTGCCATATCTTTGTTGATTCCCTTATGTTTGTGGCAGGAATGTGTGTTTGCTGACATGAGCAGGAGCTGCCTGCCATATCTTTGTTGATTCCCTAAAGTTTGTGGCAGGAATGTGTGTTTGCTGACATGAGCAGGAGCTGCCTGCCATATCTTTGTTGATTCCCTGATGTTTGTGGCAGGAATGTGTATTTGCTGACATGAGCAGGAGCTGCCTGCCATATCTTTGTTGATTCCCTTATGTTTGTGGCAGGAATGTGTGTTTGCTGACATGAGCAGGAGCTGCCTGTCATATCTTTGTTGATTCCCTGATGTTTGTGGCAGGAATGTGTGTTTGCTGACATGAGCAGGAGCTGCCTGCCATATCTTTGTTGATTCCCTGATGTTTGTGGCAGGAATGTGTGTTTGCTGACATGAGCAGGAGCTGCCTGCCATATCTTTGTTGATTCCCTGATGTTTGTGGCAGGAATGTGTGTTTGCTGACATGAGCAGGAGCTGCCTGCCATATCTTTGTTGATTCCCTTATGTTTGTGGCAGGAATGTGTGTTTGCTGACATGAGCAGGAGCTGCCTGCCATATCTTTGTTGATTCCCTGATGTTTGTGGCAGGAATGTGTGTTTGTTGACATGAGCAGGAGCTGCCTGTCATATCTTTGTTGATTCCCCGATGTTTGTGGCAGGAATGTGTGTTTGCTGACATGAGCAGGAGCTGCCTGCCATAATCTCGTCATGTCTAGATGGGGCGAGTTTTGTTTAAGGGAGGCGTTTTACGGAGATATCTTTTTTAAAAAACAAACAAAACTTCCGTTCTAATTTAGTATATATGTACCTATCATAGTTTAAAATTTATTTCAAAAAGATTTATCCTTTTAAAATTAATTTGGTAAAAGCAAAGAGAACGGTGCGCTCGATAAATCGTATTTTTGGTTGTTATATTTGTTTTTTGTTCTATTTTAATTAAAAAAATAGACAACTATACCTAACCCAGACCCTAAAACTGAAACTACAACTTAAAAAAAAAGGCTCAATCGAAACTCCACTTGACACTTAGAGTTCAAGAATCTAATGCCCTAACTCTGAGACCACAGAAGCTCATGAATGGGATGAATTTTTAAAAATCTTATATCAAATAATTGGCAAGTAGTCACATGACCAGCCAAAACATTTGCGTATGACGCTAAGAATCATGGGAAATATCCGTCTATAATGCCCAGCGTTATACGGAGATATCTCCGAATAATCACTTCGTTTGTTTAATTCTTGTCATGAGCTAAATGTTAAATGAACCAAGTGTATCACATACACACCAGTTGGTGCGGTCTGCTCGGACCCCTATCCCATTAAACACTTACTTGACTCTTGCTACACACACCTGGAGTAGTGATTAGTCCTACCAGGCTTAGATTTTAGTGCGCATCACCGCATCGGATAAGCAGTGTTTAAAAAAAAAGTGTACATTAAATTTTTTAAAAAGAAAGATTGATGAACGCACCGGTGCGCACTAAATGACCCAAATCTTTAAACAAAATCCTAGTCTTTAAACAAAACAACCAGCACGCTCAAAAGCGTGACACTGTCTCAGAGTTGAAGGGTTTAGTTGAAAAGATTATGGCAGGATGCTGTTGCACGGTATTGGTCTCTGTAATTGTCTGTTTATTAAAATTCTGTTTCCGCGAAGAATGTCGCTACAATCTTATCTTATCTGTTGCAGACGCTCCTTCTATTCAGAAGATTATTGCGTCCTATGACAGTTACCTTGCCACAAACTTTGGGTTTCTGTCGAGACCTTTAACTTTATGGCCATAATTTATAGGTAGCCATTTTGGCCTCGAGTTACCTCGACAATTTCAAAATATCACACCATGGGAAAGGAAATATCTGAAAGGGCGTCAGCGTTTTGATTATAATTAAATGGAAATTAATATGTGATGAAAAAGGGCTGCCTTAGAGCCATACAAGTTCTTATTATATGATACCAAAAATATATTGATGGTGTTACCTAGATGTTGATGGTGTTATCTAGATGTTGATGGTGTTATCTAGATGTTGATGGTGTTACCTAGATGTTGATGGTGTTATCTAGATGTTGATGGTGTTATCTAGATGTTGATGGTGTTATCTAGATGTTGATGGTGTTATCTAGATGTTGATGGTGTTATCTAGATGTTGATGGTGTTATCTAGATGTTGATGGTGTTATCTAGATGTTGATGGTGTTATCTAGATGTTGATGGTGTTATCTAGATGTTGATGGTGTTATCTAGATGTTGATGGTGTTATCTAGATGTTGATGGTGTTATCTAGATGTTGATGGTGTTATCTAGATGTTGATGGTGTTATCTAGATGTTGATGGTGTTATCTAGATGTTGATGGTGTTATCTAGATGTTGATGGTGTTATCTAGATGTTGATGGTGTTATCTAGATGTTGATGGTGTTATCTAGATGTTGATGGTGTTATCTAGATGTTGATGGTGTTACCTAGATGTTGATGGTGTTATGTTGATGTTGATGGTGTTATCTAGATGTTGATGGTGTTATCTAGTTGTTGATGGTGTTATCTAGATGTTGATGGTGTTATATAGATGTTGATGGTGTTATCTAGATGTTGATGGTGTTATCTAGATGTTGATGGTGTTATGTTGATGTTGATGGTGTTACCTAGATGTTGATGGTGTTATCTAGATTTTGATGGTATAAACTCAATTTTGAGAGTAGAACCGAGGCACTGCGGGTGTGTTCTAGATATTGGTGGTAAACAAGTATGTTGAGAATACAAAATAGATCTGATTTGTACAAGTACACGAGAGCTAAATGGTACAAACTAAATTGGGATAGTAAACAATAGATCTTAATAAAGGTACAAACGAGATCGCAATGCAATAACATTTATTATGAATTGAGCAAACACAAATTTGATATCTCTGGGGCTATTTTAGTAAAACCAAAGAGATGACATTCTTTGGTTTGATTGACAGCCTTTAATGACAGGAGAGAAATGAAAGATACCATATGATGATCAGCTGATAGCTATTACTATAATATGCTTTAACTGTCATTTAACGATAATTTCAAGTCCCGGGCATGCCATACAATATAGGGCATCTCATACAACATAGGGCATGCCATACAACATAGGGCATCTCATACAACATAGGGCATGCCATACAACATAGGGCATGCCATACAACATAGGGCATGCCATACAACATAGGGCATGCCGTACAACAGTGGTCCCCAACCCCTAGGCCACGGAACGGTACCGGTCGGTGGAACAAAGGGGACCGGTCCGTGGAACAAAGGGGACCAGTCCGTGGAACAAAAGGGACCGGGCGCCCATGAACTGATCAACTGCTGGAGATTGCACATGACGAAGGCCTTAAAACTTCGTAAGAGACAGCAACTCTTCCGTTGTTCTGGGTTAAAGTCATGGTTAAAAATAATTTTTGCGATTAATCTGTTCACTTCTGACGTCATTGCCCCCCCCCAATAGATCATTCCCCCCACCCCAGTATGAAGCCGTATCGGTGCAGAGGAACAAGATCAGGGTTCTCATTGATTTAGCGTTCTAGTGAGTTAAAAATTAATGTTAAATCCCTTTATATTCATTTTATGGTGTAAGCTAATTGCATTTTATTTTGAAGACATTTTGAATACAATAACATTGAAATTATTAAATCAAAACAATTTATAACATAAATAATCAACGTCCGACACATACCCCTCAGCGGGCCGCGGCGAATTTATTCAAGGCTTACCAGGCCGCGGCGATAAAAAGGTTGGGGACCACTGCCTTACAGCGTAGGACATCTCATACATCATATGATAGTAGGGACATCTCATACATCACATGATAGTAGGGACATCTCATACATCACATGATAGTGGGAACATCTCATACATCACATGATAGTGGGGACATCTCATACATCACATGATAGTGGGGACATCTCATACATCACATGATAGTGGGGACATCTCATACATCTCATGATACGCCATCCTAACCCCGCATGAGGTAATGTAAAATTTTGACAGTTCACTACACTATAGGTAATGTAATAAATTTAATGGATGCCTAACTTGTGAACCCGGAACTTTTGGAAAGGTCTGACTTGATCCTCTAATGCAGGGGTGGGCAAAGTTTTTAGGGCGAGGGCCGCATTAGTAAGAAATGAAACATCAAGGGGCCGCACGTAACGAAAATGTAGCCTCGATTCAAGTACCAATATCCATTTTAACATAAATTTATTAGGGATTGTTTCGTATTATCGCGGGCCGCAAAAAAAAACTCCGTAGCGGGCCGTAGTTTCCCCACCCGTGCTCTAATGAAACTGGTTTATTATAGGAGTGTTAAGCTTCTTGACATTTTGAAGAAGGTTAAAATTGATGAATAATTTCTTACTACTACAGGCTAACTATACCTTTTATATACCTCTTGGCAACATAAGAGTGGAATTTACGCACTCAGAAATTCAGTAATAATTTGCATAAAACTGATAAAATTGGGCGACTTATAGACGGTGTGTGAACCACTGAACTCAGTCAATTACACTACGTTTAATTACTTGTGCGAACAATAACCCGAATAAATAATATTAGAAGTATAGGATAATAGCAGTTAAGGATACGGCATGTATAGGATAAGGAAAGCATAGGATATGCCTAGTGTTGGATAGGGCAAGCATAGGATGTGACTAAAAAGGGATATTACTAGAATAGGATACGGCTTGTATAGGAAATGGTTAGTATTGGATAGGGCAAGCATAGGATAAGCACAGGATATGATAAATATAGGATAGTACAAGTATAAGTTAACACTCAAATAATTTTAGTATAATACTGAGATTCAAAGAAAAGATGTCACTATTTTGTCAAACATAATATTACATTGTCATTTTACTATGACGCCAAGTAACTGTCGAATGGCCCAATTACTCTGGAAGTAAATGGTGACTCATACAATCAAATGCTGAAAAATGTGTCTGTATTGTAAATAAACTGTCTTTGTTACCTATTGAAAGCCTCATTCAGAAGTCAGAAGTCACAAGTCACAAGTGTGCTGAATATTTTGTTTTTATTTGTACAGAAATCATGATGGCGCCGTCCACCCGTCAGTTCGTCCTTGGCCTTGTGGTGGGCCTGTCAGTGGCGTTTCTCGTCTTCAGTTACGCCCAGGTCCACTTCCGTGATGACCAGCACCCAGTGGACCTGTTGAGTGTGGCCACTAAAGCTCCGGTCAGCCATGAAGAGTTTGACCGTCAGCTGGCCAACAAGCCCCTGCCTGATGTCCACCTTGAAGTGGACCAACACATGCATCACGGTGAGTCAGTCAGTTAGAGGCGGAGACAGTAGGACTCATTCTATACAACTCTTATCCTTTTCACGCCCATGCTCTCGATCTACACCACAATGTCGCTCAAAGATCCGCGTCTGTTACATTAATGGGCATGACTTTCGTTGAAAGTCTAGAGCAGGGGTCGGAAAACCATGGCTCGCGAGCCAGATGTGGCTCTATTGATGGCTGCATCTGGCTTTAGACAAATGTTCGATTACAAAATTAATTTTAAAAAAAGTTTATTCAGAATCCTTTGTTCGACATAAATAACAGCATAATCATGTTATTCAAAAGAGACATAATTATTGTATTTTCAATGTTGAAATTACACGAGATGCACACATTTACTTGAATTTTTAGTTTTAAAACATAATGTATGGCTCTCAGAGAATTAATTTTCAAAATATGTGGTGTTTATGGCTCTCTCAGACAAAAAGTTTCCCGACCCCTGCTATAAAGTTATACTCCCCCACACTCAATCTATAAAGTTATACTCCACCCCACACTCACTCTATAAAGTTATACTCCCCCCACACACTCACTCTATAAAGTTATACTCCCCCACACTCACTCTATAAAGTTATACTCCCCCACACTCACTCTATAAAGTTATACCCCCACACTCACTCTATAAAGTTATACTCCCCAACACTCACTCTATAAAGTTATACCCCCCACACTCACTCTATAAAGTTATACTCCCCAACACACTCACTCTATAAAGTTATACCCCCCCCCCAAACACTCACTCTAAAAATTTATACTCCCCCACACTCACTCTATAAAGTTATACTCTCCCCACACATTCTATATAGTTATTTCCACCACACTCACTCTATAATGTTATACTCTCCCACACTCACTCTATAAAGTTATACTCCCCCACACTCACTCTATAAAGCTAAACCCCCACACTCACTCTATAAAGTTATACCCCCCCAAACACTCACTCTATAAAGTTATACTCCCCCACACTCACTCTATTAAGTTATACTCCCCCACACACTCACTATATAAAGCTATACTCCCCCACACACTCACTCTATAAAGCTTTACTCCCCCACACACTCACTCTATAAAGTTATACTCCCCCACACACTCACTCTATAAAGCTATACTCCCCCACATTCTCGTTCTATAAAACAATATTCCCCCCCACATTCACTCTATAAAGCTATGCTCCACACACACTCACTCTATAAAGCTATACTCCCCACACACGCACTCTATAAAGTTATACTCCCCAACACACTCACTCTATAAAGCTATACTCCCCCACATTCTCGTTCTATAAAACAATATTCCCCCACACACTCACTCTATAAAACTATACTCACCCATACACTCACTCTATAAAGCTATACTCCCCCCACACTCACTCTATAAAGCTATACTCACCCACACACTCACTCTATAAAGCAATACTCCCCACACACTCACTCTATAAAGTTATACTCCCAAACACACTCACTCTATAAAGCTATACTCCCCCACATTCTCGTTCTATAAAACAATATCCCCCCCACATTCACTCTATAAAGCTATGCTCCCCACACACTCACTATAAAGCTACACTCCCCCACATCTCACTCTATAAAGCTATACTCCCCCACACTCACTATAAAGCTATACTCCCCCACACACTCACTCTATAAAGCTATACTCACCCATACACTCACTCTATAAGCTATACTCCCCCACACTCACTCTATAAAGCTATACTCACCCACACACTCACTCTATAAAGCTATACTCCCCACACACTCACTATATAAAGCTATACTCCCCCACACACTCACTCTATAAAGCTATACTCCCCCACACACTCACTCTATATAGCTATACTCACCCATACACTCACTCTATAAAGCTATACTCCCCCACATTCTCGTTCTATAAAACAATATTCCCCCCACATTCACTCTATAAAGCTATGCTCCCCACACACTCACTCTATAAAGCTACACTCCCCCACATTCTCACTCTATAAAGCTATACTCCCCCACACTCACTATATAAAGCTATACACCCCCACACACTCACTCTATAAAGCTATACTCCCCACACACGCATTCTATAAAGTTATAATCCCCAACACACTCACTCTATAAAGCTATACTCCCTCACATTCTCGTTCTATAAAACAATATTCCCCCCACATTCACTCTATAAAGCTATGCTCCCCACACACTCACTCTATAACGTTATACTCCCCCACATACTCACTCTATAAAGTTATACTCCCCCACACATTCACTCTATAAAGCTATACTCACCCATACACTCACTCTATAAAGCTATACTCCCCCCACACTCACTCTATAAAGCTATACTCACCCACACACTCACTCTATAAAGCAATACTCCCCACACACTCACTCTATAAAGTTATACTCTCAAACACACTCACTCTATAAAGCTATACTCCCCCACATTCTCGTTCTATAAAACAATATTCCCCCCCACATTCACTCTATAAAGCTATGCTCCCCACACACTCACTCTATAAAGCTACACTCCCCCACATTCTCACTCTATAAAGCTATACTCACCCACACTCACTATATAAAGCTATACTCCCCCACACACTCACTCTATAACGTTATACTCCCCCACATACTCACTCTATAAAGCTATACTCCCCCACACACTCACTCTATAAAGCTATACTCACCCATACACTCACTCTATAAGCTATACTCCCCCACACTCACTCTATAAAGCTATACTCACCCACACACTCACTCTATAAAGCTATACTCCCCCACACACTCACTCTATATAGCTATACTCACCCATACACTCACTCTATAAAGCTATACTCCCCCACACACTCACTCTATAAAGCTATACTCCCCCTGCCAACCCACCCATGCGGAAATAAATCTGAAGTCTGAAGCGTGTACATTTCTTGTTCATCTTCTATGAGCTTAGTTCAACTCGTGATGTGTTGTAACTTGACACAGATGTGCTGTGTTGTGACTAGTCAAAGATGTGCTGTGTTGTAACTTGACTCAGATGTGCTGTGTTGTAAATTGACACAGATGTGCTGTGTTGTAACTTGACACAGATCTGCTGTGTTGTTACTTGACACAGATGTGCTGTGTTGTTACTTGACACAGATGTGCTGTGTTGTAACTTGACACAGATCTGCTGTGTTGTAACTTTATATAGATGTGCTGTTTTATTACTTGACACAGATGTGCTGTTTTATTACTTGACACACGTGCTGACAGCCCTGCCAGATATGAGAGCAGAACTCACGAGTCGTGTGCTACAGATTTACTGACGTAGCAATACCCACCCACCAGACATCCCCGCAGCAGAGCCGTCCTTGTTTTCCCTACCTGCACTTCCCGCCCCTAGGGCCGCCTTGGTTTAATCTACCAGCACTTGTTTCCTGCTCCCCCACCCTATGGCCGACACCCTACCATCGCTTATCTCCCCCTTTATTACTTCTCTCCCCCCCCTACACCTAAAAGCACTCACACATTCTCCCAGCTGCCTATTTGTTAGCATGAGGCCATCCCATAATATGTTGTCTAGTGAGACTTGTAGTGTAATCTGCTCATTAATAACAGTGAGCAAATAGAATTAAAAATAAATGTCTGCCATATTTTTAGATCTGACGCTGTCTATTATACTCTGTAACATCTACTGCAACAAGTCAGTAACACTTACATCTGAATTATACACATTGTATTAGCCAGCAGGATTGTTACATTTACGACAATCTTCTTCAAATTTTATGATTGTTATATTTACTGCTAACTTTTTCAACTTGTATGATTGCTATATTTACAAGTTATTGATATGTGTCGTACATATTAAGCCTTACCGTTATGTTTTGTGTAATACTTGTTAATCTTATGATTAATGTCTCAATTGTAAACTCTTATAATTGTTGTCGTAGTACTTTATATGGGAGTGTTACTTGTGAAGTCTGTGATAGACGTTAACTTACATCTTTAAGATACTCAGCAGACATTACGCCTTTATAACAGTGAATGTATAACATATAAACAGGGTATGAGTTAGCCTGACAGGACGTAATAAAACAGCGAACGTTACGGCAAAACGTTCGCTGTTTTATTACGTTTTGTCAGGCTAACTCATACCCTGTTTATATGTTATACATTTACTAATTTAAAAGCCTGGTTGCAGGAGTTGCAGTCTCACCCCCCCAATATTTTCTTCGCCTTTATAACATCTGTCTGCGACATGTTACATCTTTCATTCGGTTTATGACATTCCTAAAAAGAGATACAATTCAAACTATTGGCCTTAACCTTGAAAACCATAAACAGATCAGAGTTCTGTGCCCTTGGATAAGCTATATTCTCGGAAATCTGTCAGTCGCTGGTCAAATGGTCAGTCTTGTACGAGGGGACGGATTAAACAGAAAATAAATCACTCTGTTCCTATCTACAGCAGCTTACTTGGAAGGGAATTCTCATGAAATCAAACAGCTTACCTGAAAGGGAATTCTCATGATATCAAACATCCTACCTGGAAGGAATTCTCGTATCAACACCAGCTTACCTTGCAAGAAATTATCATGATATCAAACAGCTTACTTGGAAGGGAATTCTCATGATATCAAACAGCTTACCTGGCAAGATATTATCATGATATCAAACAGCTTACCTGGCAAGGAATTATCATGATATCGACATCAGCTTAGCTGGCAAGAAATTCTCTTGATATCAACCAGCTTACCTGGCAGGAACTATCAGTATGTATGTAACAAGTTTTGAGATTCTATTCCCTCTGGATTTATCTCTCATCCGACCAACACCGTAGTTTAATAACTGACCACAGAGTGTTCAATAACTGACCACAGAGTGTTCAATAACTGACCACAGAGTGTTCAATAACTGACCACAGAGTGTTCAATAACTGACCACAGATTGTTCAATAACTGACCACAGAGTGTTCAATAACTGACCACAGAGTGTTCAATAACTGACCACAGATTGTTCAAAACTTACAACAGATTGTTCAATAACTGACCTCAGATTTTTTAATAACTGACCACAGATTGTTCAATAACTGACCACAGATTGTTCAATAACTGACCACAGATTGTTCAATAACTGACCACAGATTGTGACGGCCATTTAGGAATCAGTCTCACAAGTTATATTTGTTGTTCAAATTTTTAGCAATATTTAGACTGTACAACTACCACTCTTGTTGTTCATTTCTTTAGCAATATTTAGTCGGTGATATCTGAAATCAATGGTGTTTCAGCTGGTTTAGTTTGACGTTTTTTATGAACAAAACATACAGTGGACCAGGACGCTCGGTGTATGAGCTGTAATCTATACCAGGGGTCTCCAAACTTTTCTGCCGGAGGGCCGCATTAACTGTCAAACAGCTGTTTGGGGGACGACTACACACTAGAGGTCCACATAAGAAAGAATCAAAACATAGATGTTGTTTTTAATTATATATTTAATATTATTATATTTATAATAATAATATTATTTAGTATTATATTTAATATTATTTAATAACTTGTCCCTAAGGAGCTCATTTGCTTGCAAATCAATGACCTCCAGCTGCAGTTCATCTGAGCAGGTGGCCACATCTGCTTCAAATGGATTTTGAGATAGCCTCACTTATTCTGCCTTTGAATCCAAGTCAGAAGACAGCTCCTGAAACTGCAGCTGGAGGTCTTTGCTGAATGATCTTTGATGATCTTTGATGATCTCGCATGCAAATAATGTGGGGAACTCAGTTGTAGCTTCAGCCATGAAGACCTTGCACTGCTGAAGGTGTGTCAAGTTGTTGGCCTGTACTTGTTCCAAAAACAAGACAAGTTTTGATCTGAAGGCCTTTAGGTGATTGTAAAGATCAGAAACTAGATTTTTCTCTCCTTGTAGTTTTAGGTTCAGAAATTTTAAATGACCAGTAATGTCTACAACAAAGGCCAATTTCCATACACACTTCATTATTTAAAAACATCATCTTTTTTGGAGATTAAAATGTCTCCAGGGGCCGGGTCAGAGGGCCCGCATCTGGCCCGCGGGCCGTAGTTTGGAGCCCCCTGATCTATACAACTACCCAACATTTGTTGTATACACATATCCACTGATTTCGATACAAAGACTAGACATGAGTGGCGAGTCATATTGACAAATGGTCGCATTGTATTCATGCTGTTTATCCAGCTGTCGCAGAGCAGTCTCACCAGTAACTAATGTTGGCAGTCAGCAGTAACTAATGTTGGCAGTCAGCAGTAACTAATGTTGGCAGTCACCAGTAACTAATGTTGGCAGTCACCAGTAACTAATGTTGGCAGTATGTCACCAGGTAACTAATGTTGGCAGTCACCAGTAACTAATGTTGGCAGTCACCAGTAACTAATGTTGGCAGTCACCAGTAACTAATATTGACAGTATGTCTCAGGTAACTAATGTTGGCAGTCACCAGTAACTAATATTGACAGTATGTCTCAGGTAACTAATGTTGGCAGTCACCAGTAACTAATATTGACAGTATGTCTCAGGTAACTAATGTTGGCAGTCACCAGTAACTAATGTTGGCAGTCACCAGTAACTAATGTTGGCAGTCACCAGTAACTAATATTGACAGTATGTCTCAGGTGACTAATGTTGGCAGTCACCAGTAACTAATGTTGACAGTCACCAGTAACTAATGTTGGCAGTCACCAGTAACTAATGTTGGCAGTCACCAGTAACTAATATTGACAGTATGTCTCAGGTAACTAATGTTGGCAGTCACCAGTAACTAATGTTGGCAGTCACCAGTAACTAATGTTTAGAGTCTGTCACCAGTAACTAATGTTGACAGGCTGTCGCCAGTAACTAATGTTGGCAGTCACGAGTAACTAATGTTGACAGTCTGTCACCAGTAACTAATGTTGGCAGTCACCAGTAACTAATGTTGACAGTCACCAGTAACTAATGTTGGCAGTCACCAGTCACCAGTAACTAATGTTGGCAGTCACCAGTAACTAATGTTGGCAGTCACCAGTAACTAATGTTGGCAGTCACCAGTAACTAATGTTGGCAGTCACCAGTAACTAATGTTGGCAGTCACCAGTAACTAATGTTGGCAGTCACCAGTAACTAATGTTGGCAGTCACCAGTAACTAATGTTGGCAGTCACCAGTAACTAATGTTGGCAGTCACCAGTAAACTAATGTTGGCAGTCACCAGTAACTAATATTGACAGTATGTCTCAGGTAACTAATGTTGGCAGTCACCAGTAACTAATGTTGGCAGTCACCAGTAACTAATGTTGGCAGTCACCAGTAACTAATATTGACAGTATGTCTCAGGTAACTAATGTTGGCAGTCACCAGTAACTAATATTGACAGTATGTCTCAGGTAACTAATGTTGGCAGTCACCAGTAACTAATATTGACAGTATGTCTCAGGTAACTAATGTTGGCAGTCACTAGTAACTAATGTTGGCAGTCACCAGTAACTAATGTTGGCAGTCACCAAATATTGACAGTATGTCTCAGGTAACTAATGTTGGCAGTCACCAGTAACTAATATTGACAGTATGTCTCAGGTAACTAATGTTGGCAGTCACCAGTAACTAATATTGACAGTATGTCTCAGGTAACTAATGTTGGCAGTCACCAGTAACTAATGTTGGCAGTCACCAGTAACTAATGTTGGCAGTCACCAGTAACTAATGTTGTCAGTCACCAGTAACTAATATTGACAGTATGTCTCAGGTGACTAATATTGGCAGTCACCAGTAACTAATGTTGACAGTCACCAGTAACTAATGTTGGCAGTCACCAGTCACCAGTAACTAATGTTGGCAGTCACCAGTAACTAATGTTGGCAGTCACCAGTAACTAATGTTGGCAGTCACCAGTAACTAATATTGACAGTATGTCTCAGGTAACTAATGTTGGCAGTCACCAGTAACTAATGTTGGCAGTCACCAGTAACTAATGTTGGCAGTCACCAGTAACTAATATTGACAGTATGTCTCAGGTAACTAATGTTGGCAGTCACCAGTAACTAATATTGACAGTATGTCTCAGGTAACTAATGTTGGCAGTCACCAGTAACTAATATTGACAGTATGTCTCAGGTAACTAATGTTGGCAGTCACCAGTAACTAATGTTGGCAGTCACCAGTAACTAATGTTGGCAGTCACCAGTAACTAATATTGACAGTATGTCTCAGGTGACTAATGTTGGCAGTCACCAGTAACTAATGTTGACAGTCACCAGTAACTAATGTTGGCAGTCACCAGTAACTAATGTTTGCAGTCACCAGTAACTAATATTGACAGTATTTCTCAGGTAACTAATGTTGGCAGTCACCAGTAACTAATGTTGGCAGTCACCAGTAACTAATGTTTAGAGTCTGTCACCAGTAACTAATGTTGACAGGCTGTCGCCAGTAACTAATGTTGGCAGTCACGAGTAACTAATGTTGACAGTCTGTCACCAGTAACTAATGTTGGCAGTCACCAGTAACTAATGTTGACAGTCACCAGTAACTAATGTTGGCAGTCACCAGTCACCAGTAACTAATGTTGGCAGTCACCAGTAACTAATGTTGGCAGTCACCAGTAACTAATGTTGGCAGTCACCAGTAACTAATGTTGGCAGTCACCAGTAACTAATGTTGGCAGTCACCAGTAACTAATGTTGGCAGTCACCAGTAACTAATGTTGGCAGTCACCAGTAACGAATGTTGGCAGTCACCAGTAACTAATGTTGGCAGTCACCAGTAACTAATGTTGGCAGTCACCAGTAACTAATGTTGGCAGTCACCAGTAACTAATGTTGGCAGTCACCAGTAACTAATGTTGGCAGTCACCAGTAACTAATGTTGGCAGTCACCAGTAACTAATGTTGGCAGTCACCAGTAACTAATGTTGGCTGCCACCAATAACTAATGTTGACAGTCTGGCACCAGTAACTAATGTTGGCAGTCACCAGTAACTAATGTTGACAGTCTGTCGCCAGTAACTAATGTTGGCAGTCACCAGTAACTAATGTTGGCAGTCACGAGTAACTAATGTTGACAGTCTGTCACCAGTAACTAATGTTGACAGTCTGTCACCAGTAACTAATGTTGACAGTCTGTCACCAGTACTAATGTTGACAGTCTGTCACCAGTAACTAATGTTCGCATTCACCAGTAACTAATGTTCACAGTCTGTCACCAGTAACCAATGTTGACAGTCTGTCACCAGTAACTAATGTTGGCAGTCTCCAGTAACTAATGTTGGGAGTCACCAGTAACTAATGTTCACAGTCTGTCACCAGTAACCAATGTTGACAGTCTGTCACCAGTAACTAATGTTGGCAGTCAGCAGTAACTAATGTTGACAGTCTGTCACCAGTAACTAATGTTGGCAGTCAGCAGTAACTAATGTTGGCAGTCACCAGTAACTAATGTTGGCAGTCACAAAAAGCACGTCGTTTAAATCCAATCTGTCCTATCAGCACTTCTGTCACACAAATATGTTAAATGTTACCTTTTATCTATAATTTATATCACTATATAGCTACGTCTACAGAGCGTTCTAGAAAATTGAATCATTGAGTTGGTTTATCAGTGTTGAGGGTGATTTTATGGATGTAATCTATATTCAATATAAAATATTACTTACATTTGATTACGCTATGTAATGGGCCTACTATATGTACTGTGATCCCTCCATTACAGATGATGACGCTATTGCCAAGAAGCTGAGTGAAAAGGTTCGAGTCCTTGTCTGGGTCATGACTGCACCCAATAACCTCGCCTCCAAAGCCAAGATAGTCAAGGAAACATGGGCCAAACGTTGTAACAAAGTCATATTCTTCAGGTAATGTCAGTGTAACAAAGTCATATTCTTCAGGTAATGTGTGTAGGAATGTTTAATGTAAAGTCATATTCTATAGGTCATGTGTATTAATTCATATCCTTGAGGTATATATGACCAACTAAAACCTGGTATACATGACCAACTAAGACCTGGTATACATGACCAACTAAGACCTGGTATACATGACCAACTAAGACCTGGTATACATGACCAACTAAGACCTGGTATACATGACCAACTAAGACCTGGTATACATGACCAACTAAGACCTGGTATACATGACCAACTGAGACCTGGTATACATGACCAAATGAGACCTGGTATACATGACCAACTAAGACCTGGTATACATGACCAACTGAGACCTGGTATACATGACCAACTGAGACCTGGTATACATGACCAATTAAGACCTGGTATACATGACCAACTGAGACCTGGTATACATGACCAACTAAGACCTGGTATACATGACCAACTGAGACCTGGTATACATGACCAACTGAGACCTGGTATACATGACCAACTAAGACCTGGTATACATGACCAACTAAGACCTGATATACATGACCAACTGAGACCTGGTATACATGACCAACTAAGACATGGTATACATGACCAACTAAGACCTGGTATACATGACCAACTAAGACCTGGTATATATGACCAACTAAGACCTGGTATATATGACCAACTAAGACCTGGTATACATGACCAACTAAGACCTGGTATATATGACCAACTAAGCCCTGGTATATATGACCAACTAAGACCTGGTATACATGACCAACTGAGACCTGGTATACATGACCAACTAAGACCTGGTATACATGACCAACTGAGACCTGGTATACATGACCAACTAAGACCTGGTATACATAACCAACTAAGACCTGGTATACATGACCAACTAAGACATGGTATACATGACCAACTAAGACATGGTATACATGACCAACTGAGACCTGGTATACATGACCAACTGAGACCTGGTATACATGACCAACTAAGACCTGGTATATATGACCAACTAAGACCTGGTATACATGACCAACTGAGACCTGGTATACATGACCAACTAAGACCTGGTATACATGACCAACTGAGACCTGGTATACATGACCAACTAAGACCTGGTATACATGACCAACTGAGACCTGGTATACATGACCAACTAAGACCTGGTATACATAACCAACTAAGACCTGGTATACATGACCAACTAAGACATGGTATACATGACCAACTAAGACATGGTATACATGACCAACTGAGACCTGGTATACATGACCAACTGAGACCTGGTATACATGACCAACTGAGACCTGGTATACATGACCAACTAAGACCTGGTATACATGACCAACTGAGACCTGGTATACATGACCAACTGAGACCTGGTATACATGACCAACTAAGACCTGGTATACATGACCAACTCAGACCTGGTATACATGACCAACTAAGACCTGGTATATATGACCAACTAAGACCTGGTATACATGACCAACTAAGACCTGGTATACATGACCAACTAGACCTGGTATACATGACCAACTAAGACCTGGTATATATGACCAACTAAGACCTGGTATACATGACCAACTAAGACCTGGTATACATGACCAACTAAGACCTGGTATACATGACCAACTGAGACCTGGTATACATGACCAACTGAGACCTGGTATACATGACCAACTGAGACCTGGTATACATGACCAACTGAGACCTGGTATACATGACCAACTAAGACATGGTATACATGACCAACTAAGACATGGTATACATGACCAACTAAGACATGGTATACATGACCAACTAAGACATGGTATACATGACCAACTAAGACATGGTATACATGACCAACTAAGACATGGTATACATGACCAACTAAGACATGGTATACATGACCAACTAAGACATGGTATACATGACCAACTAAGACATGGTATACATGACCAACTAAGACATGGTATACATGACCAACTAAGACATGGTATACATGACCAACTAAGACATGGTATACATGACCAACTAAGACATGGTATACATGACCAACTAAGACATGGTATACATGACCAACTAAGACATGGTATACATGACCAACTAAGACATGGTATACATGACCAACTAAGACATGGTATACATGACCAACTAAGACATGGTATACATGACCAACTAAGACATGGTATACATGACCAACTAAGACATGGTATACATGACCAACTAAGACATGGTATACATGACCAACTAAGACCTGGTATATATGACCAACTAAGACCTGATATACATGACCAACTAAGACATGGTATACATGACCAACTGAGACCTGGTATACATGACCAACTAAGACATGGTATACATGACCAACTAAGACATGGTATACATGACCAACTGAGACCTGGTATACATGACCAACTAAGACATGGTATACATGACCAACTAAGACCTGATATACATGACCAACTGAGACATGGTATATATGACCAACTAAGACATGGTATACATGACCAACTAAGACCTGATATACATGACCAACTAAGACATGGTATACATGACCAACTAAGACCTGGTATATATGACCAACTAAGACCTGATATACATGACCAACTAAGACATGGTATACATGACCAACTAAGACATGGTATACATGACCAACTAAGACATGGTATACATGACCAACTAAGACAGGTATACATGACCAACTAAGACCTGGTATACATGACCAACTAAGACCTGGTATATATGACCAACTGAGACCTGGTATATATGACCAACTAAGACATGGTATACATGACCAACTAAGACCTGGTATACATGACCAACTAAGACCTGGTATACATGACCAACTAAGACCTGGTATACATGACCAACTAAGACCTGGTATACATGACCAACTAAGACCTGGTATACATGACCAACTAAGACCTGGTATACATGACCAACTAAGACCTGGTATATATGACCAACTAAGACCTGGTATATATGACCAACTAAGACCTGGTATATATGACCAACTAAGACCTGGTATACATGACCAACTAAGACCTGGTATACATGACCAACTAAGACCTGGTATATATGACCAACTAAGACCTGGTATATATGACCAACTAAGACTTGGTATACATGACCAACTGAGACATGGTATACATGACCAACTAAGACATGGTATACATGACCAACTGAGACATGGTATACATGACCAACTAAGACTGGTATACATGACCAACTAAGACATGGTATACATGACCAACTAAGACATGGTATACATGACCAACTAAGACCTGGTATACATGACCAACTAAGACATGGTATACATGACCAACTAAGACTTGGTATACATGACCAACTAAGACTTGGTATACATGACCAACTGAGACCTTGAATATTCAGATTGAGGAGGAGGTCTTACGTTCAACATAGACAAATTTCAAACAAACCATTTTGCTTTTTATCATGTGTTATACGTGTGTTAAACTATTTTCGTCATGTGTTCAACTGTTGTCGTTCATATGTTCAACTGTTGTTGTTATGTGTTTAACTATTGTTGTTCATATGTTCAACTGTTGTTATTCATGTGTTCATCTATTGTCCTTGCCATGTCAACAGCTCAGAAAACAACGCAGAGTTCCTAACTGTTGTTATTCATGTGTTCATCTATTGCCCTTGTCATGTCAACAGCTCAGAAAACAACGCAGAGTTCCCAACTGTTGTTATTCATGTGTTCATCTATTGCCCTTGTCATGTCAACAGCTCAGAAAACAACGCAGAGTTCCCAACTGTTGTTACTCATGTGTTCATCTATTGTCCTTGTCATGTCAACAGCTCAGAAAACAACGCAGAGTTCCCAACTGTTGTTATTCATGTGTTCATCTATTGCCCTTGTCATGTCAACAGCTCAGAAAACAACGCAGAGTTCCCAACTGTTGTTATTCATGTGTTCATCTATTGTTCCTGCCATGTCAACAGCACAGAAAACAACGCAGAGTTCCCAACTGTTGTTACTCATGTGTTCATCTATTGTCCTTGTCATGTCAACAGCTCAGAAAACAACGCAGAGTTCCCAACTGTTGTTATTCATGTGTTCATCTATTGCCCTTGTCATGTCAACAGCTCAGAAAACAACGCAGAGTTCCCAACTGTTGTTACTCATGTGTTCATCTATTGTCCTTGTCATGTCAACAGTCAGAAAACAACGCAGAGTTCCCAACTGTTGTTATTCATGTGGTCATCTATTGTCCTTGTCATGTCAACAGCTCAGAAAACAACGCAGAGTTCCCAACTGTTGTTATTCATGTGTTCATCTATTGTCCTTGTCATGTCAACAGCTCAGAAAACAACGCAGAGTTCCCAACTGTTGTTATTCATATGGTCATCTATTGTCCTTGTCATGTCAACAGCTCAGAAAACAACGCAGAGTTCCCAACTGTTGTTACTCATGTGTTCATCTATTGTCCTTGTCATGTCAACAGCTCAGAAAACAACGCAGAGTTCCCAACTGTTGTTACTCATGTGTTCATCTATTGTCCTTGTTATGTCAACAGCTCAGAAAACAACCCAGAGTTCCCAACTGTTGGACTAGATGTGCCCGAGGGCAGGGAACATCTTACAGCCAAGACCATGAAGGGCTTCCGATACGTTTATGAGAACCACTTAAATGACGCTGATTGGTTCATGAAGGTCAGGTGCTCATAATCTGTGTGGGGGGCTCATCATCTGTGTGGGGGCTCATCATTTGTGTGGGGACACAACATCTGTGTGGGCAGTGGCGTCATTAGGGGGTTGCGGAGGGGGTGGGCGACCCCGGGTGACCCCATCAGGGGGATGACACGAAAACCTAAAATTTTACTGTGCATGACTTTATGTAAAATAAATAGAAGTAAATAAAAACCACGTTTTTATAAGCGTACTAAAAAGAAGAAAATAATTTAAAACTCATTAGTTCAAGTACTTCGATTTAATATGACTAAAAACGTGGGGCGGGCGCTTATGAGGTTTAACATATGCGGTTCACTCATTCTCTCACTTATAGATCTCTCTTTTGCCTTCTACATTAGAAATCTTTAATTTTTATACCAAACACCCACCCCACGTTTTTAGTCATATTAAATCGAAGTACTTGAACTAATAAGTTTTAAATTATTTTCTTCTTTTTAGTCCGCTTATAAAAACGTGGTTTTTACAAATCCTTTTTTTTACTTCTATTTATTTTATTCTTTTTAGTCCACTTATAACAACCGGGTTTTTAAAAATATTTTTTTACCTCTATTTATTTTACCAAACACCTCACAAGCGCCCGCCCAACGTTTTAAAAACATTGTGATGTGGTCACGGGGCGAACTCACAGATGTCAACAAAAGCCGACGGTACAGATGCTTTTATATAGACTATAGATAAACTTAAAAGTTCAATAATTTAATAACAGTACATTTCATCAATCTGAAATTTTGAGACAATGCATTGTCATCCAAGATCTATCTGTGGTAAAATTTTCAGATCTCTAGGACCATCAGAAGTGGTTCAATTTTACGTTGGCAGATTTGAAAAAATCTTGGACAATACCTCACCAACGAAAGCGAGCTAATAAAAACGTAGAAAACAAAAAGAGAGAGAGAGACGACACATTTTTTTCACCTAGAACAAAATTACGAAATACAGGCGGAACTCGTTAAGTCGAACTCAACGGGACCTGAAAAACAAAATCGACTTACGGAGTTTTAGGAAAATTGGCGTAATAGGCACAGATTAATCAAGGACAATGTTAATACAGAGAGGGGGTGGGGGGGCAGCGATGCCGACAAGAATGCTTGACAGGAAAGAGAGGCGGTGTCTGATGTTTCATAGGAATGGAAGCCAACTTGGCGTTGATAAAGCCCCTCCCCCACACACTTTACTCCCTTCACAGTGGGATTTTCCCTAACTCGAAAACTCTGTAAGTCGATTTGTCGGGTCCCTTTTAAATCGAATTTACTCGAATTATTCTTGTCTCAAAATGTCACGTGTTACCTTTTCCGGCTTAAATAATTCTTTAATAATGATTGACTTTAATATTGAAAGTTACAAAATTACACTTAAATTTTGCACTGGTCAAAATTAAGACGAAATTAAAAAAAAATTATTCAACGATCTGAAAGTATGACAGACAAGACTTAAACTTTAAAAAATGTCATTCAATTAATTAATAAACAATTTTTTTTAGTTCAAGGCTTGTCTGACATATGTTGGGAACATTTTCCTTCTTTAAATTGTTGTCACGTGTCATTAAAGAGCACACAATGAAAGAGCGACGACAAATGGGCGAAAATATAAGAGCGCTATACCTCGTAGGTAGTCCAGCTTGAAAAATTAGCATCTACTAGAACTATTGCCTCAAATCTTCATCTGCGCTCTTTTGATGTGTGCTATTATACGGGTGACCGTCACGAAATTAATTAGTAAGCTACGCTAAACAGTGGCGTCACTCGCATCACAAGAACCTACTGAAGAAATTGAATGTGAACTAATAATTCTAACATGTGTTACAAAGCAAACTTGCCAATCAGGAGTTGAGTAGTTTTTGTCGTAATCCAGACAAAACAATTGACAACATATTTAATACAGTCAGTGAGTGTGGCAATAAGGGAAACATTCGATGCATGTCAGGCACACCCCATAGTGTGCAAGGTTGACACCAATCTGTTGTCATTTCTGTAACAAACACAAACTGTTGTGTCAAAAGGGGAAGCTGAAGGTATATTGGGCCTTATAGCCACAAACTGTTGAGTTAACTGTTAAAAGAGAATGTATATAGGGCCTTATAGCCACAAACTGTTGAGTTAACTGTTAAAAGAGAATGCATGTAGGACCTTTTAGGCACAAACTGGTTGTATCTGTACAAAGTTGCATGGTTTCTCTAGTCTAGAACAACATTATATTTCAGTCGCAAATCTTGGTCTATGCTTGACATACATAACATGTAAGCACACATCACCAAATGCCAGGACCACTATGACATGTTAGCACACATCACCAAATGCCAGGACCACTGTGACATGTTAGCACACATCACCAAATGACAGGACCACTGTGACATGTTAGCACACATCACCAAATGACAGGACCACTATGACATGTTAGCACACATCACCAAATGACAGGACCACTATGACATGTTAGCACACATCACCAAATGACAGGACCACTGTGACATGTTAGCACACATCACCAAATGACAGGACCACTGTGACATGTTAGCACACATCACCAAATGACAGGACCACTGTGACATGTTAGCACACATCACCAAATGACAGGACCACTGTGACATGTTAGCACACATCACCAAATGCCAGGACCACTATGACATGTTAGCACACATCACCAAATGCCAGGACCACTGTGACATGTTAGCACACATCACCAAATGACAGGACCACTGTGACATGTTAGCACACATCACCAAATGACAGGACCACTGTGACATGTTAGCACACATCACCAAATGACAGGACCACTATGACATGTTAGCACACATCACCAAATGACAGGACCACTGTGACATGTTAGCACACATCACCAAATGACAGGACCACAATGAGATGTTAGCACACATCACCAAATGCCAGGACCACTATGACATGTTAGCACACATCACCAAATGCCAGGACCACTGTGACATGTTAGCACACATCACCAAATGACAGGACCACTGTGACATGTTAGCACACATCACCAAATGACAGGACCACTGTGACATGTTAGCACACATCACCAAATGACAGGACCACTGTGACATGTTAGCACACATCACCAAATGACAGGACCACTATGACATGTTAGCACACATCACCAAATGACAGGACCACTGTGACATGTTAGCACACATCACCAAATGACAGGACCACAATGACATGTTAGCACACATCACCAAATGACAGGACCACTATGACATGCTAGCACTCCACCAAATAACAGCACAACCATGACATGTTAGCACTCCACCACGCGCCATGCTGTCTATCCAGCAGTACCGTGCGATAAATGTCCCGTGCTCGCCAGCTGTTGTTGGGGAATAAACGGAGACAAATTAATGCTCGGCTATCGATTGTGTCAGTATTACCTCCGCTGCCCGTATCTCCGTGTTGAAAACAATGGTCGCAGTGGTACCTACAGCTTACCTAAACAATGGTTGTAAACAACTCACCTAAATTTGCTCAGCTTAGCCTCAAGCGCTTATGAGGTTTAACATATGCGGTTCACTCATTCTCTCACTTATAGATCTCTCTTTTGCCTTTTAAATTAGAAATCTTTAATTTTTATGCCAAACACCCGCCCCACGTTTTTAGTCATATTAAATCGAAGTACTTGAACTAGTAAGTTTTAACTTATTTTCTTTTTTTTTAGTCCGCTTATAAAAACGTGGTTTTTAACAATATTTTTTTTACTTCTATTTATTTTATTCTTTTTAGTCCACTTATAACAACCTGGTTTTTAAAAATATTTTTTTACCTCTATTTATTTTACCAAACACCTCACAAGCGCCCGCCCAACGTTTTAAAAACATTGTGATGTTGTCACGGGGTGAACTCACGGACGTCAACAAAAGCAGACGGTACAGATGCTTTTATATAGACTATAGATAAACTAAAAAGTTCAATAATTTACTAACGGTACATTCGATCGATCTGAAATTTTGATACAATGCATTGTCATCCAAGATCTATCTGTGGTAAAATTTTCAGATCTCTAGGACCATCAGAAGTGGTTCAATTTTACGTTGGCAGATTTGAAAAAATCTTGGACAAACAGGAACGAAAGCGAGTTAATAAAACGTGGTTAATAAATAGAAGTAAAAAAAGATTTTTAAAAACCACGTTTTTATAAGCGGACTAAGAAGAAGAAAATAATTTAAAACTTATTAGTTCAAGTACTTCGGTTTAATATGACTAAAAACGTGGGGCGGGCGCTTATGAGGTTTAACATATGCGGTTCACTCATTCTCTCACTTATAGATCTCTCTTTTGCCTTCTAAATTAGAAATCTTTAATTTTTAGACCAAACACCCAGCCCACGTTTTTAGTCATATTAAATCGAAGTACTTGAACTAATAAGTTTTAAATTATGTTCTTCTTTTTAGTCCGCTTATAAAAACGTGGTTTTAAAAAATCATTTTTTTAACTTCTATTTCTATTTATTTTATTCTTTTTAGTCCACTTCTAACAACCTGCTTTTTAAAGATATTTTTTTACCTCTATTTATTTTACCAAACACCTCACAAGCGCCCGCCCAACGTCGACCCTAGGAGGTCAGTGAGATAGATTTGATCGACCCTAGGAGGTCAGTGAGATAGATTTGTTCGACCCTAGGAGGTCAGTGAGATAGATTTGATCGACCCTAGGAGGTCAGTGAGATAGATTTGATCGACCCTAGGAGGTCAGTGAGATAGATTTGATCGACCCTAGGAGGTCAGTGAGATAGATTTGATCGACCCTAGGAGGTCAGTGAGATAGATTTGATCGACCCTAGGAGGTCAGTGAGATAGATTTGATCGACCCTAGGAGGTCAGTGAGATAGATTTGATCGACCCTAGGAGGTCAGTGAGATAGATTTGATCGACCCTAGGAGGTCAGTAGGATAGATTTGATCGACCCTAGGAGGTCAGTGCGATAGATTCGATCGACCCTAGGAGGTCAGTGAGATGGATTCGATCGACCCTAGGAGGTCAGTGAGATAGATTTGATCGACCCTAGGAGGTCAGTGAGATAGATTTGATCGACCCTAGGAGGTCAGTGAGATAGATTTGATCGACCCTAGGAGGTCAGTGAGATAGATTTGATCGACCCTAGGAGGTCAGTGAGATAGATTTGTTCGACCCTAGGAGGTCAGTGAGATAGATTTGATCGACCCTAGGAGGTCAGTGAGATAGATTTGATCGACCCTAGGAGGTCAGTGAGATAGATTTGATCGACCCTAGGAGGTCAGTGAGATAGATTTGATCGACCCTAGGAGGTCAGTGAGGTAGATTTGATCGACCCTAGGAGGTCAGTGAGATAGATTTGATCTACCCTAGGAGGTCAGTGAGATAGCTTTGATTCAGCCACGTCTTATAGACATACATTGAACACCGACCCTTAGGTGTTATTGACATGCTAGTAATGTGTTCAATTTTCATTTTTCAACGTCCTCACTTTTTAAATCCCTATTAACTTCGAAATCGTGTCACTCTGTCGTCATCTCTGTCGTCATCTCTGTTTTCATCTCTGTCGTTCGCGGGCGGGCGGAAAAAGTAAACAATGACACACTTCCCGTAATGCTATCGAGCTGAAATTTTGCACATAGACTCGTGTCACCTAACAATGCATGGTTTCAAAATGTCAGATCGATCAAACGTACCGTAATTAAAGTAAAGCGTTTTTAGTTTATCTCTATATAACATATGAAATTCAATTTCACAGTTTGTTATTGTTTTTCTACCACGTGCCAGTTGAGTTCACGCGTTCACGCAACCCATCGATGTCCACACCCCCTCCCCCTTTCCCAAGGTTATAAAGCCAGGGGAGATCAGTCGGTTTCAGTCTGTAAATGTTTGTCGCGTTTGAACATAATCAATTCTTTTAGTTATGTCTCATATATAAGGGATTTATAGTAAAAAAAACTTTGTTTTTACGTGGTTGTTTAATTCAATCCCTTATATTAGCTTCACCGTCTTGTCTGTCTTGGTCGGGCGGGCGGAAAAACAAAATTAAAAAATGACCCACTTCCCGTGACGCTATCGAGCTGAAATTTTGCACATAGACTCGTGTCACCTAACAATGCATTGTGTCAAAATGTCAGATCGATCGAATTTACCGTAATTAAATTAATGCATTTTTAGTTTATCTCTATGTATATGTAGCCGTCTGCTATTGTTGACATCCACGTATCACTGGAGTTCACTCCAGCCATTTATGACCACATGTCGGTGTTTTACAGCAAGGGGAGTTCAGTCAATTTCAGTCTGTAAATGTTTGTCGAGCGGTGCATATTATATTGCAAATCAATAATTTTAGTTATGTCTCATATATCAGGGATTTATTGTCAAAAAACGATGCTAACATCGTGGATTGCAGATAAATGTACTCTAATCTGATGTGTCTGATATCAGAATTTGAGAACCAGTTTCTAAGTTCGTGCAAACAATTAAAATGTCACGTGCCTCTAACGTCACTGAAACGTGGGCCAAACAAATCTACATGAAGCTTTGATGTGACCTGGGCCAGTGATGTCAGTGTTGACACAGCTGGCCGTGTGGACCAGGAGGAGGCTATCAAATAAAACAAGCCAATCCATGGCCACTCTGTTACATGTACAAGTGGACACTATTTGAGGGGTCAAGTTATTGGTCCGCTTGACAATTTATTTGTTGAGACATTTAATGAATGCTAAAGCCTTTTGCGATCGTTAAGGCAGTCAAGTTGTTCTATCCCATGTGATTGTGTGGTTAAGGTATGATTGTAGCCAAGTTATGATTGAGTGGTCAAGTTATGATTGAGTTGTTATGTTATGATTGGGTGGTAAAGTTATGACTGAATGATCAAGTTATTATTGTGTGATCAAGATATGATTGTGTGGTTAAGGTATGATTGTGTGGTCAAGTTATGATTGAATGATAAGTTATGATTGTGTGGTCAAGTTATGATAGAGTGGTCAGTTTTGATTGAGTGGTCAAGTTATATTGTGTGGTCAAGTAATGATTGAGTGGTCAAGTTATGATTGAGGGGTCAAGTTATGATTGAGTGGTCAAGTTATGATTGTGAGGTCAAGTTATGATTGATTGGTCAAGTTATGATTGAGTGGTCAAGTTATGATTGAGTGATCAAGTTATGATTGAGTGGTCAAGTTATGATTGAGGGGTCAAGCTATGATTTAGTGGTCAAGTTATGATTGAGTGGTCAAGTTATGATTGAGTGGTCACGTTATGATTGAGTGGTCAAGTTATGATTATGTGGTAAAGTTATGATTGAGTGGTAAAGTTATGATTGAATGGTCAAGTTATGATTGAGTGGTCAAGCTATGATTTCGTGGTCAAGTTATGATTGAGTGGTCAAGTTATTTGATAAAAAATGATTTTTGAACTCGTCAGCATTCCATTTATGAATCGTCACTTTATTTGGTAACGTTATGACAAAGACATTTACTAAATCAAAATTCATAATTTTAATTGAAGTCAGTTACACTGACGTCTCTGTAAATAACACTATTTAATAACTACATATAAACAAATCTAATTCATGCAATAAGCGCTTAATTAAATAACATAATTTGAAATCTGTCACGCAAGTAGTGTCTATCCGTGACGCTTTGCGAGGTAACTCCCTATAAAAAAAATATATAGAAGTAAAAATGTTGCTTTCGAGATTAACAAAATGTGTTTCGGGCCATAAAATATTGTGACGTGACGTCATTATTTGAGCTTTTATTAATGTGTGAAGGGAACGAAGTAAAAAGAGCGATGTTTTATTTGATGTGATTAATATTATTATTATTATTTTTTTTTGTATTAAATGTCCGTTTTTGTGTATGTGTCCATGGGGCCGTCCATAAATGACGTCACGCACCTAGGAGGGGGAGGGTGGTCACACTTTTGTGACGATGCGTGACGAGGGGGAGGGAGGGAGGTTGAATAAATGTGACGTCACATCAAAAGGGTAACTTGAAATAAAACTTCCACTGAAATATTTGGTCGCTTACAATTTATTTAATGACTTTTTTTTTAAAAAATCAGTGCTTCTCAAATGTCAGGTCGGTAGGCCATCAGACGCTGGTTGGCGTAAGCTATCAAGACACGAAAATTAAATCTAATTATAATCCTTAAGTTTGAGAATTCACAAGATAACATATGAAATTGTTACACTGCGTCGTTTGATGTTGACGTCAAAGTATTTGTGATGTAACCGCAGCTCCGTTTGGTTCTCTCGAATTTTTTGTTTGCCCTTTACCTCAAAATATACAAGTTTATGTGTGCGTTACCCCCCCCCAACCACCAGACTCTAGGACCTGCTCACATGACTAGGGGATTTGGGGGAGCGTCGTTAGCGCCCCCCCCCCGAAAATGCTACTGGTGAATTTTACATGAATGACAAGTGTCTAAAAATGATCTGAATAGGATTATGTGTAGATATTTTAAGTCAAAACGACACGGAATATCCTTTTTCTTTAAAAGGGGAGGGGGGAGGGAATCTATTTGATAGAATTAAAAACGTTTTAAGTTTGATATAATTGTTCGATGGGTTTTTGGTCAAACGCCCCTGGCCATTCTAGTCTTCTAGATCAGTGCTTCTCAAAATGGTGGTCCGCGGACGGTGCCGGTCCGTGGGCCATCCGCTGCGGGTCTGCAGATGTTCTCAAAAAAAGTACAGAAAAAATTGTCAGTGCAGGGAAAATAATGCACTGCCTCCTGCTGCAATGGAAAAAATTCCTGCCGGTCCGCCATACTAAAAAGTTTGAGAAGCATTGTTCTAGATATAATTGTAAATGAGCCCATTTAAAATTAGTCAAGTATTCATTAACTTTATTGAATGCATCAAATTCTTGACATCGCAATTCGAGAGGAGCACAAAACAACTTTTCTTCTTAGCTCAGTTTTTAAGGCATTAATTTTAAATATCACAAAAATGATACGTGATACAGACAAGTCATGTGGATTAACATTAGTGTCACTCGTGTCAATATAAATTAAAGTAGGGTAGATTTAAATGTCTTCCTATAGTACGTAGGTAAGAAATTTACATAGTTGTCAAATTTTTAAAAAAATGCATTTTCTGGAAGGACCCGGTTCAATAATGGACATATGTTCCAAGCGTACACGTACACATGACGTATTTTAATATATCTAGTGGATTGTAGTGGATTTTATATGTCCCAAATGAGTCTGCATTGCCCCCCAAGAATTCCCTTTTTGACCCCAGATGAGGTTATTTACCTCTGCTCGCCGACCTCTTTCTTACGGGATGCCCGTCAGTCAATTGAGGGATTTACACTTTAAAAATGTTATTTTCAAATATTTTTTTTCTAAACAAAGACGTTAACTGTGGTGATTAATAGTCAATGTTTAATTTGTATGCATTAAAATAAAATATAATGTAAGGATGTTAACACAGTTCGTTTTCTGAAGGCCAGTTAAACGTTTAAAAAAACAATCCCGGAAAAACAAAGTTTTTGACTATAAATCCCTTATATATGAGACATAACTAAAAGTATTGATTATGTTCAAATGCGACAAATATTTACAGACTGAATCTGTCTTAACTCAACTTTGCTTTAAACCCGGGGGTGGGGGGGGGGTGGGGTGGGAGAGGGGAAAGGTCTTGTCACCGCGTCGGGCGTCGCGGACGGACGGGCGGGACGAAGAACGACAGAGAGAGACGGTTCCAAACATTTACAGACTGAAACCGAAATTATCTCCCCTGCCGCTATATATAGGTGCTAGGTCAACTCTAGCAGACGAGACTAAACATTCTAAATAGTGATTTATATAGATACACTAAAAATGCATTAATTTAATTACGGTACGTTCGATCGATCTGAAATTTTGATACGATGCATTGTTAGGCGATATGGGTCCGTGTGCCAAATTTCAGCTCGATGGCGTCACTGGAAGTGGGTCATTTTCGACTTTTGTTTTTCCGAGGGACGACGAATGAGACGGCGGTGAAGTTAATATAAGGGATTTAAAAAATGCTTCACGCGGATTACGCTATTAAAATGTAGATCTTCACTAAATAAATAATAAATACTTAAATGACAATAAAAGTGATTTGAAACATACATATTTTCAATTAGAAAATACGTTTTGTCAAAGATTTGTGACGTATTTTTATATTTTTAGAGGGGGGGGTCCTAGTTTTTGTGAAGACGCGTGACGAGGGGGAGGGAGGGGGTCAAAAATCGACAAAAATCGCGTGACGTCATTTATGGACGGCCCCTCCATGTAAATATTACGTACGTAATTATAAATTTAATTTCCCATATCAATGTATAATATTCGTTTTTCGCTTGATTAAATTTACAATTGGTTGTCGTTTGGTTGTCAAGTTTCGATGCGTTCTGAACTACAAAGCCATTATTTAGCACTGCAAATGAAATTTGTCAACTTATGCTTCAGTTTAGCGTTTGTTTTTTTCTTTTATACACTTTGAGATTGCATATTTGTATGTTTAAAAAAAATAACATATTTAAAAATTGGACTCCTCCCCACAATAGTTTTTGTTTGATTGTGATTTACATGTAATATTTTAATGCGTCTTAGACTAATTTTGAAAAAAAATCTTTGCTTTTAATATAGAACTGGAAGGGATGCTGACTTGACAATAATGAAAACGTTTATTTCAATTCCTAAAAACGTGTATATTAAATTGTATATACGATTAACTGTTGATACTTTAATATTTTCTTTTACCCAGTGATAAAGTTTACTTCAAAGGTTTCATGCAAAATAAATAGTTCTTTGTTATTCATATTTATAAATAGTTACAATTTTTCGTTTACATGTTTTTGATACATGTGGTGGTAATAATGTATGGACCAATGGGCGCATAAACTTACAAGTCATAATAGATCTTGAAAAGGTGCTGACTTGACAATAATAAAAACTTTTATGTGAATCACTAAATCGTGTATATTAAATTGTAAATATGATTAACAGTTGATAATTTAATCTTTTCTGTTATCCTGTGACAAACTTTGCTTACTACGTTTCATGCAAAATGAATAGTTCTTTGTTATTAACATGTGTAAAAATTACATTTTATTTTTTACATGTTTTGGTAATGTTGTGCTAATAATGTATGGACAAATGGGCGAATAAACTGACAAGTCATAATCATCAATGAAGCTTAAACTGCTTCAAATCACAGATGTACTTGATGTGGATCACATTAAAGTCACAAAATTTATTTTTAACTCACTGTGTTGTATTATTGGTGCACTGATTATAATGCGTGCGAACTATTCAATGCCGCAAGTTAACGTCGGGCTGACTCCTCAGCAATATTTGTTAACACTTCGAACTTCAAACTTCTTTGCTGCAGTATCAATGTATGATGTGTGTAATTCACTATGCATATACTATTATCATGATTATATCATTATTAATCATGCAATCTTATATAATGCGAAGCCTAAGCTTGGAGGTTTTCTCATAACACATATTTTCGTATATATAATCAAAATATATACTATGCTATGTCCGTTCGTAACGCTAGATTTTAGAAAGCACACCGCTAAAAAAATAGCCTTGAAAAAAATACAGCAAAAAAAAATAAATAAAAAAAATAATTAAAAAAAACAACGCTATTTACAAAGGTCCGCATAAAGTTGTTCAATATGGAAAAGAGATTTAATTTTTCTCTCTTGGTCTGTACATTTTCTGATTATTTACTATGCGGCTTTCGGGCAAAAGGGAAAATTACAAAAACTGAATTATATTCATTTTAAAAACTTCCGCCATTTTTGACGGGTAATACACTAGTTATAACATAAATATCTCTGGGCTTTTCTATCTTTTAAATTGAAAATGTGATGTAATAAATGATTGTTGTAGAAAGGTGGTTACTAACTTCCATAGTAGAAAAATCGTGTAATATGCTTTTCAAAATATTTTTAATATCTTGTTCTATGGACAATGCTGCAAGATTTTGTAGTATTAAATCCCTCATTGTGGAACGAAGATAATTTTTTTTATCAACTTCAGTTTCGAGAAGTTCCTTTCATAACTAGCGACACTGATACTGATAGCAATTGTTGAAAATATTCTTAGCCAAACTACAATATTGGGCACAGAATTTTCCAATCTTTACTGTTGGATAAATTTTAATAGATCAATGGTCGTTTTTCTATCGTTATGTCTCTTCTTGTAGTGTAGGTACAGCTATAAAAACCTGGATACTTTTTCATTGAGTAAAAAAAAAGAACCTATTTTCAGATTATGATGTCTATAGCAGTGGTTCCAAACCTTTTTTGGTGGCGACCCCTTTTTATAAAAGCCATGTGACCCGCGACCCCTATGATATTTAAATAAGTCATTTTCAATAAAGTTTTTAGAAAATATAGCAAATTTGCATTATAATGAATACTTTTAGGCTTGGGGTCGCGACCCACAAGTTGGAAACCGCTGGTCTATAGGAAACAAATGAAGTAGCGTTCACAAGTTTTCTTGAGCCACGGCTTCCGAGCAAGGGATTGTGTGGCTAGCACAGCAAGGGATTGTGTGGCTAGCACAGCAAGGATTGTGTGGCTAGCACAGCAAGGGATTGTGTGGCTAGCACAGCAAGGGATTGTGTGGCTAGCACAGCAAGGGATTGTGTGGCTAGCACAATGCCCAGCCTTGGGGACCTTGCCAGCACCGAGGCTCGAACCTATGACTCTCTTTAGCAGGGGTTGGCAAACTTATTTGCCCGATACCCCAATATTAAAAATGTGAATGTTGTCATTACCTTAAACGAGCAGATTTTAGTTGATTATATAGTCTGCATTACCCCCAAGAGTTCCCTTGTTACCCCCTAATGGGGTAATTTACCCCAGTTTGCCGACCCCTGCTCTATAGCCTCGGTACGACAGCCAGGCGCGCTTCATTTAGTTGGTTACATGGTATTATTATTATTATTTGTTCACTTATATAGCGCAGTACCCCAGCCTACAGCTGGGCTCACAGCGCTTTACAAACATGTTCAACAACTACATAAAACACATTGCACTCTAACTCTTCCTAAAATAGTAACACACAAAATTTCATATAAATGTTCAGAAATGGACGCATCACAGACTGTTAATTTGATGGAGCAATCCTTAGCAAAACAGGAATCTATGATGAAGATCCTGATCCAGAAATAATAAAAAGACAAATACACACAATTAAATCAAGAGTTCAAGGCTATGCATGCCTGTTAGGCGTAGCCTCGTTCTTAAGATTCCACCAAGAAGTTTAATCGCAATGGTCGTCCATTGGTTCGTTGTAGTCTGTATCACCTCCATCAGGTTGAACCGAGTCAGCTTGTAGCGAGAGTTCAGTCTTTTTTCCACTCTTGTAATAAGTTACACACGCCAAGACAACGCTCAAGTCAACGAAAGAACTAGTGTTGCCAGATGTCCGGTTTTGTACCGGACTGTCCTGTATTATCGTTATTTGTCCACTTGAAAAATTGAAGCAATACCGGACATTTTACATTGAAATATTGTGCCAACGACAAAATTCGACACTATTTTCCGGTATTTTTGAGACAGCCACCTGGCAACCCTAGAAAGAACGTGCTCTACTTGAGATGACGTTGTTCGATTATAACTTCCGGATTAATAGAAATAGTATTAAACAGCCACAAGATGACAAGTCCACGTAAAATACAACACCAGACGGGCATAGAGGGAAATCAATTCGATGATCGATTCCTTGATATCTTTAATTTCATTTGTAAGTTGTAAAATTCTCCAGCGTTTGTTTATTTTTGTATTTCTAGGCAGCAGAGAAATTTAGGTTCCGCCATTTTGATCAACTTCCGGTGTATTTAGTATTATACACGAATATTTTCTTGCTAGGATATGCACCTGATGAAAGCGTTCTTTTCTTTTATAATTCTATCCATTGATAAAAATAATTCCATTTGCACTGCTTGTTCTAAAGATAGAACCACTTCTTCTGAATTTCCCCCACTCTTAAGTCTTGTCCTTCTAACTCGGTGTTCAGTTGATATCTCCAACTCTTCACAAATTGTTTTGGCTGATATAACATCGTTTTGTATTAGCACATCGCTTTGTTCAATGAAATGGGTTTGCATTATATTTTGTAAAAGTGTGGTTCCTATAAACTGAGATAACATAGAAAAGAAAAAGATTGCTTTGAATCGAATAAAATTCCAGCATCTGATCTCGTTTTACTAGTTACTTCTTCAGATGTAAATTTTAATTATTTATGCCTAATTTAGTGTTTATTACAAAGATGTCTGCAAGAGAGACCTCAAAGCTATTGGCGGTGACATAAATAGTTGGGAGGAACTCGCTGGGGACAGGTACAGATGGAGACAGGCGTTGATTGCCGGGCTAGAAGCAGGAGAAAGAAACCTGCAACAGGTCGCAGACGTAAATCGCCTAAAGAGGAAAAGGGGAGCAAATCAGCCAACCACAAATTCTACCTTTCAGTGTCAGAAGTGCAGCAAAGGCTGCCATTCGCGAGTGGGCTTGTACAGCCACAGCAGAAGCTGCAAAGACATGCGCGCAAATTCCACAGGAGCACAGAAAATTCCGTCGTCTTACGAGACATAAGGAAGTCAACAACAACAACAGTGTTTATTAACGGAGAAATTTGAATATTTTCATATACTTTTCATAATTCAAATTATTTACACATTACTTTAATTGGATAGGCGTAACATTTTTAATGTATTTTAATTTTTTAAAAAGTAAAAATTATTTGTGCTACTTTAATGCAATAAAAGCTAAATAAATTTAATTTTTAATAATTCCCTTAAATAATTTTCTGAAAACTGAAAAAGTAATATAAATTAAATACTACTTGCAAGTTTAACACAATAATTGAACCACCATGGCATTCTTGTTCCCGTATAATTCTACGCATGTTGAAATTCCAACAAAAACATTCGTGGCGCTATTAATAGTACATATTATTCGGCTGTGGTGTGTTTTTGTGTGTAGTTTTCATATACAAGCGTCATCTGGTACGTATACCGATTAATTTTCCAAACAAATCCATACCTTTTTTGAGCGATCTAAAATTTTTTGAACGGTTTGCGTTAGTTATAGCAACCACTATGTATTCAAACAAATGTTGTGCGACCCATTAGCCTATTAATTACGACTCGAAATTAAAAATATTTTTGTTTCATCTTGGTTTTCCCCTTCAAAAGAAAGAGGGTGGTTTTTGGAATGGGCTGTACTTTTCAACTGCCCACAAATGCTGCCCTCTAAATGTGTGCCGCCGGGGGCGGACCGCCCCCTCTAGCTACGCCACTGTGCCCAGCAGTGACATTGACATGTTACAACGAACGACTCTAACAACAGTAATTTATTGACGCTATAACTATATATACCGGTATATTGTCAATATGTTTACAAGCCGTATGCCCGCCCTGTCTCATTCTCATTGGTCTGTGTTATGTACTGTAAGGATCTGACCTGACACTTCACGACGTTTAGGTTTAGTGGAAGGATTAAAATGTAATTAAATACAATGCAGTGTTGTGGTAGGGGTAGGGGTTGAGAGCGCCAAACCAGTACAGGGGGGGGATCTCTTACATCAGGTTATGCAGAGATACGAATGGGGGCATTGCTACTACAACATACATTACCATTGGTCAAATACATTCTTGACCACTGGCCAAGACAAAATCGGCCTCGATTTGAATTATCAGATTGTTTAACACAGCAATAAATACAATATTGTCTTTAATAAATGACACCACGATTTAAATAATCTAAAACCTACTAGACTCACCACACAAATGAAGTTTGCAATGTTTGTGTGTTGACAGTGTCTGTAACACAATGTTTGCGTGTGTACATTGTACAGTGTCTGTAACACAATGTTTGCGTGTGTACATTGTACAGTGTCTGTAACACACAATATTATGTTGTGTACTGTGTACAATGTACAGTGCCGGCTACACCACATTAATGTTACATTTTGTTTCTTTCAGGCCGATGACGACACGTATGTGATAGTAGAAAACCTCCGTTATTTCTTGTCAAGTCAAAACACCAGTGAACCTATCTACTTCGGACATCATTTCAAAACGATTGTTAAACAAGGGTATTACAGGTAATGGACATATCTTTTCATAGGTAATAGGCATTTATACAGAATCTCGTTTTACAGGTAATTTGTTTATTTTAAAAAATGATTGACATATTTGTAAAGTTTAGTGGCTTGTGTTTTATAGGTAATTGGGTAATATATATATATATATATATATATATATATATATATAACCCAATTACCTATAAAACACAAGCCAATGTCCAGCCACACTGCCCAGCCACACTGCCCAGCCACAATGCCCAGCCACACTGCCTAGCCACAATGCCCAGCCACACTGCCATGTCACACTGTAGCCTATCCAACTACCACACAAGCAAGTTCAGTTAAAGAGTGACACACCATTTGTGTGTGTTGTGGGGGGGGGGACGACTAATGTATCATAATGGTAATAAGAGGTAATATGGTAATATAAGATAGTTTGAGTGTGATCCTTTCAAAGGTGTGAGACTCACAAATCACAAATCTCTGATAATGACAAGCACACAAAAGAAAAGATCATAACACACGATCTTATACTTAAGGGAATTTTCTTTTCCCTCCAAATCTAAGAAATTATATGTTCATAAATTATAATACTTTAAAGGACACAGAGAACAATCTTTAAAAAATAAATTATTTAAACAGATTAAATGTAGCCTATAGTTTGTTTAAATCATTAACTTTATGTTCTAGTTAGTAGACTATTGCAGTCAAGAGCCCACTCTAAATCCTCTGGCACCTTTACAAGGGGGTGACTAATGAGATCTGACACCAGGATAATATAGTTAAGCCAGAAGTAGCTGGAATAAGACATGAAGTTAACATTTGCACCAAAAATGTCTACTAGATAAAAAAGATTTCTTTAATGTCTGCCACAAAGAAACTTTTATAGATGTTATAAAAATATAAAACTAAAATGCTACCTCACTTTGGTGAGACCTGTAATAGAATATACATCTTCTGTATGGAACCCATCCACCAAAGAAAACATTGATAAACTAGAACAAATTCAAAAAAGAACTCAAGAATAACACCACTAGTTAAATCATTAAACCTTGAAAAACTAGAGGATAGAAGAACCAAGAGTAAAGTAGCAATTAAACATAAAGCAACTAATTCTAATTTAGAAATACAACACAAAAATAACTTAATTCAACATTCAGATAGACATAAGGATAAAACCACCTTTCTTATTCTGTATGCAAGAACAAACACATACAAATTCTCGTTCTTCCTGTCAGGAATTTGGGGGTGGAATGGGTTGCCTGAAGAAACCAGGAAAACCAACACTTTATCAACATTTAAAACTCTAATAAGAATGCAGGACTAGACACAAACCATACATAAGCGCAGGACGCAATAATTTTCTGGATAGAAGGAGCGTCTGTAACAGATAAGATAAGATTATTTTCTAACAAACTCTTTTTTTAGCTGAAAGCAATAGAGAAACATGATCTACCTAATCAAATTTATGTACTATTCAAAATTTGCAGTAAGAAACAGTAAAAAAAATCACATAAAATAGATTTTTAAAAAACTTGTAGCTTCCCTCAGTTTACATGGCACAAAATAACAGGAGTCTCACTGCTGACCACTAGATACATTCAGGAGTCCAAGTGAATTTTATTATTAATGACTGATATTTTAATTCCTCAAAGTTTTTTTTTCTCTGAATAATTTAATGATACACCACATAGAAAATAATTCTTTAAATTGCCAAATAATTATAATCTTAAAACTAGAAATAAGTAGACATTTCAAGAGGGGACACCACTCAAAAACTCATTGAAAATATATATTTTAAAAAAGTAAAAAATGTGACTATTTTCTTTCATCTTGATTTATTACAAAAATGAAATAATGTGGAAAATATATTGTATGTAATATTAACATTTTACACATTTCTGACTCCTACCTTCCTTTCATTTCATACATGGGGTGGATTAAGATTGCACGGGGCCCCTGGCTGCAATTCCACCTGGGTCCCGGTCCAGCCACTTTTCACTTTATTATACAATATTATATTATATTATAAGTTTTGGGGCCCTTAAATTAGCTTAAATCATTGGGGGCCCCTTGCTTTAGCCCAATCAGCACCCCACTTAATCCGCCCCTGCTTTCATATGTACAATGTTAAAGAATTTAACTTAATTTTCTGTTTGAAAAACTTCATTCAAAGAATTTTAATTTTAAGCTGTTATTTTATAGTTAGGCTTTAGACAGAAACATTTTCTCTTTGAATAATTTCATGAAAAGCATAGAATGGATGCTGGCTTATTATTTGTACATCAATATTACATTGAATATTAAAGTATTTATTTAAGTGGTATATTTCCATTTTTTATGTTAAAATAAAATAAAAGCACCTACCTACACAGTAACTATGTAACCAATGTTCCCTCTAACTATAAGGTTCGCTGGTCAGTGTGCAAAGTAAAATAACTCGTGTGCAAAGTTGCACAGCATCCATTTTTGTTCAATATTCTACAAAATTTGTTGCACGGTAGTTCTAAACTGCTGCGCGGTGTCGGTCAGATATCTTCGCGGCCACTCAGCCTCGCAGCTTATAGGGAACATTGTATGTAACATGTAATTCACTAAATTTCTTCTTGCAAGTCTAATGTCGAGTGTTCACAGCCATATGTGATGAAACTGCACATATATTTATTGTTTAATTATAGATAGATGAAACTTAAAAAACTTTCTATTAACGATTGTACATACTTAAATTCTAATTTCAATAGCAGATGCCAGTTAGTTATTGCCATGCAATATAGTGGTCAGTTAGTTATTGCCATGCAATATAGTGGTCAGTTAGTTATTGCCATGCAATATAGTGGTCTGTTAGTTATTGCCATGCAATATAGTGGTCTGTTAGTTATTGCCATGCAATATAGTGGTCTGTTAGTTATTGCCATATGATATAGTGGTGAGATAGTTATTGCCATATGAAATAGTGGTCAGTTAGTTATTGCCATATGATATAGTTGTCTGTTAGTTTTTGCCATATGATATAGTGGTCTGTTTGGTTATTGCCATATGTTATAGCCTATAATCTCTGTGGTTTGTTTCTACAGTGGTGGTGGAGGCTATGTACTAAGTAAAGAAGCTTTAAAACGACTGGGTGAAAAGGGAAATGACTCTAACATATGTCGACAAGATGGTGGAGCTGAGGACGCCGAGTTAGGGCACTGCATGGAGAAACTAGGTGTGAAGACTGCCAACAGCACTGATGCCCTCGGTAGGAGTCGGTTCCACTGCTTTGACCCTGAGACTCATTTGTTTGGAGGATATCCAGACTGGTATTACCAATATGATGCTAACGGGGCCAAAAAGGTAATTTGATTTTGAACAGCTGTTCTCTCCTGCAGTAACGGGCTTGGCAGAGTCAATCTTGAGAATAAACTAAACATTTATGACTAGAGAGCCTTGCACCACAAGGCATGAAAGTGTCGTGTTGTTCTCACTGACATTGACATGTTAACACTTCACCTACTCTTCCCTTTGTCTTTATAAACCTTTTCTTTTACTCTATTCCTTCTCCTTCTGGTTGATGTCTTCTTGAACTTAACAGTGCAGATAAGTTTTATTATTTTTGTATGCATCTTTTTTTCTTTTCCAATGAAGGTGTTTGTTGTTTTGTGGTGTATTTTCAGGCTCACTCAAACCTATTCAACATTTTTAGAACTGGGATTAGTTAGATTCAGTATTAAAGCTTTGTCATTGGTCATCAGCTCTTTATGAAAATGTTAAACATTACTACTGTGAATATGTCATTGGTCGTCACTCTTTATGAAAATGTTAATTACACGTAATATGTCCTTTGGTCATCAGCTCTTTATGAAATAAAATTACACTGTATTATGTCTTGGTCCAGTCATCTCTATATGCAAAATGTTATAAAGTTACAACAGATTATGTCATTGTCAGTCATTCTCTTTTATTGAAAATGTTAAATTACACTTATTACGTCATTGGTCAGTCACTCTAAATAAATGTAAATACACTGTAATTATGTCATGTTCTTCAGCTCTATTAAAATGTTAAATTACACGTGATTATGTCATTGTCAGTCAGCTCTATATGAAAATGTTATATTCCACTTAATTATGTCATTGGGCAACAAGCCTCTATATGAAAATGTGAAATTAGCTGTATTATTTCATTGTCATCAGCTCTATATGAAAATGTGAATTACACTTATTATGGTCATTGTCAGTCAGCTCTATATGAAAAGTGAAATTACACTGTAACTTATGTCATTGAGTCAACACTCTATATGAAAATGTGAAATACACTGGTTATTCATTGGTAAGTCACTCCTATATAAAATGTAAATAACACTGGTATTAACATTGGTCATCGAGCTCTATATGAAAATGTGAAATTACACTGTATTATGTCATAGTCAGTCAGCATCTTTATGAAAAGTACAATTACACGTATTAATGTTCATTGTCAGTCAGCTCTATATAAAATGTGAAATACACTGATAAGTCATTGCAGTACATGCAAAATGCTCAATAAAATGTCCCTTGTTGATTGCAGGGCAGAGAGAGTATCAGTGATTACGCCATAAGTTTCCACTATGTGCCTCCTGAGAAGATGCTGAGCCTAGAGTTTTACATCTATCACTTGAGGCCTTACGGTATCAACTCGGGACAGCAAGACTTAAATAAGAAAGCCAGGAAGAGATTGAGGCTGAGATAATATTAGTTTCGTTCTGTCTTTGTGTCAAAAAGATTTTGCCTGTTGTTGAAAGGAATTTTTTGAAATATTTGATTTTGTTGTTGGGCTGAACATGTTGAATCATGATGGGATAACAGCCATGTTTTGTTTGAACTAACTTGGTATTTAATTCTTATGCAAAAGTTTTTAAAGCATGTGATTCTTTAACTTACGTAAGATTATTGAATCAAACAGTGCTGTAATTTTGTGACAAGTTTCTCACTCACATATTTTTGAGTGCAGCATGTATACAGATTTAGGGAAATTCAAGGTAATATAAAGTGATACGATTTCTGCTTTATGGTTTTTTTTCTTTTGGTATTTTGTATCTACATTATTATTTTATGAGTATTGACTAAACCACTAATTACCATGTCATTTTACATATTGACTGAACCACTTATCAAAAATATCATTTGTGCAATTACAATAATTGAAACAATTAAAACAATGTCATCAAGTTATAACTATAATGATAGAAGCACTTTTATATATCATTTTAAAATAATTGAACCATCATATTTAATCTATAATAATGGATGTTTCAGTTCTATTATTGCCATGGTAACCACTTTTCAATGAATTTTAATTGATTTATATTCTCTCTGTCTACATACGAGACAAAACTCGATGGAAGTATAACAGTGTCTATTCTAACAATATTCGCTATCTGTGATCTGTTTATTTTCAATGTGACTTTTTACCCTGAAAAATGTTGCTTCTACAAACTAAGCCTTGATGACTGATGACTGATGACTGATGTTACTTGTTTCATCTAAAACAACTCTTATAATTTTGTGACAATGCCTTAAATGCTGACTTTGTAAAATGACTCAAATGTTTTATGTTTTGAAGATCACAGAACATTCCAAAGCTAATGTCAAACTCACTCTGTAACAAAGCTAATGTCAAACTCACTCTGTAACAAAGCTAATGTCAAACTCACTCTGTAATAAAGCTAATGTCAAACTCACTCTGTAACAAAGCTAATGTCAAACTCACTCTGTAATAAAGCTAATTTTAAACTCACTCTGTAACAAAGCTAATGTCAAACTCACTCTGTAATAAAGCTAATGTTAAACTCAGTCTGTAACAAAGCTAATGTCAAACTCACTCTGTAACAAAGCTAATGTCAAACTCACTCTGTAATAAAGCTAATGTTAAACTCTGTAACAAAGCTAATGTCAAACTCACTCTGTAATAAAGCTAATGTCAAACTCACTCTGTAACAAAGCTAATGTCAAACTCACTCTGTAATAAAGCTAATGTTAAAGTCTGTAACAAAGCTAATGTCAAACTCACTCTGTAATAAAGCTAATGTTAAACTCACTCTGTAATAAAGCTAATGTTAAACTCTGTAATAAAGCTAATGTCAAACTCACTCTGTAACAAAGCTGATGTTAAACTCTGTAACAAAGCTAATGTTATTGTTAAACTCTGTAACTATAGCAGTTTTTTTAAACCCTTCATTTCATCCAGCATGAAAGGATTTTTAAAGTTCACCTTAGTGTGGCAGGATTAGTTCTCACTTTTGATATTTGCATCAATGTCAGCAACTGTCATTGGTGAGACAATTATGTTGTCAGCAACTGTCATTGGTGAGACAATTACGTTGTCAGCAACTGTCATTGATGAGACAATTACGTTGTCAGCAACTGTCATTGGTGAGACAATTACGTTGTCAGCAACTGTAATTGGTGAGACAATTACGTTGTCAGCAACTGTCATTGGTGAGACAATTACGTTGTCAGCAACTGTCATTGGTGAGACAATTATGTTATCAGCTGTCTGTGACGCCCATAACAAATTTTTGTTAGAAAATATTTGAGGATTTGGATAACAACACTACTAAAATTATGATGAGATAGTTTTGAGGGTATGGATTCAATGTGGTAATATTGTGCTAACAAAGTCCTGCCAGCTTTAAATAAGTTTACTACAAACATTGTTACCCATGACTTTTTTATAGTAGGTTGTTATCTCTTCACATAAAGACGTATAAAACATTTTTTCTTTGTTGATTTATATTTGATATATATAACCTTATTTGACAATAATTATCTAATGCTGCTCAGAAGTCAATAGGCTAGTCAAATAATATATATACTTTAATGACTACTTCAATTTATTGTTTTTTTAATGCTTAACTTTGCCACCTATTTAAAATGTATGAAGTTAAAAAAAAATAAAATTTTTTAAATTTATATGGCAATTTACTCCATAACAATGAATGGCTGTGCGGATTTCAGTTATTTATAGATGGCGTTGTATGAGAACAAAGAGAAAAGTAGTAATAATACATAAGGTATTAAATTATAAGTTGGTATCACAACACAAAAACAATCTAATACAGGAATAATATCGGCATCCTTCCGTCTCGTAAGACGATGGTGCATCACCGTTGGGTTGCATTTCCTCGAGTGGCTGTGCAGTCCTAGCCTTGAGTTACAGTCTTTACCACAGCTTTTACACACGAGTTCTGTGCTTCCAAATGTTTCGGCCTTTTTCCTAGCTCTTCTGTCGTAGCCTCCTCCATCCTTCATTCCTCGGCTACTATGACGCCCTCTTTTACAACTGTGCGCCACGTAAATCGGTCTTCTGCCTTACACTAACAGTCGCTTGTTCGTATTCTGCCTGCTTTCATGTCCCTTTGGCAGAAATCTTTAAATACAACACTCTAATACAACTTGTAAAAAAGGAAAAGCAAGAGCAGCCTTCCAGCAACTCAAGAATGTTTTGGGTCTCCAACAACTTAGGCAGCAAGTTAAAAGTAAGGATTTTAAACGCTGTGGTGAAACCTGTGCTGCTATATGGAGCCGAGACATGGAGAACAACGGCCGTAAACTTGGCCAGAATCCAGTCCTTCATCAACAATTGTCTAAGAAGGATTCTCAGAATTCACTGGCCGGACAAAATCAGCAACCGGGAACTATGGCAGCGGACAAAACAGAAGCCGATTGAGGAAGAGATTCTCCAGAAGCGGTGGAGGTGGATTGGTCGTACAGTACGTCACGCTATTTTTGACCATTTTTAACTCCCCCCTCCCCCCTGTCACAAACTGTCACAAATTTCAGACCGCCCCCCCCCCTAAAGTATGTCACACTTTTGAACAAAATTTTTTTGTAATTAACAAAATAATTAAAATTTAATATAAAACACCGTGACATCACACATGGCCGGACCCCCCTCCCCCGTCACAAACTGTCACAAACTGTCACACTTTCTTACACCCCCTCCCCCCCTCTGGAGCGTGACGTACTTTATGGACGGCCCCAAGAAAACCTGCTTCTAACACAACAAAGCAAGCCATGAAATGGAACCCACAGGGTAAGCGGAAAAGAGGCCGTCCAAGAAACACTTGGCACCGAGAATTGGAGGCAGACATCAAGAGAGTTTGGCCATGAATGGAAGATCCTGGAGACGCTGGCCCAGGATAGAGATGCCTGGAGATCTCTCGTAGGTGGCCTATGCCCTTGGTGGAATCGCAGACGACATCGATGATCGGTGGATGCCCCTCATGGACGAGAAGGCTCAACAACAATACAACACTCAGATATACTTATGGATAAAAACACTTATTCTGTTTTATATGCAAGAACAAACACAAGCTAATGCTCTGTCATCCTATCTGGAATTCAAGTTTGGAATTGATTTTCTGAACAAGCCAGGAAAACCAACTCACTAATAACTTTAAAAGTCTAAAAAAATGCAGGAGTAGACGTAAACCATGGATAAGCCTAAGATACAATCATCTTCCATATTAGAAATGGTGTCTAGAGTCTATAAGATAAGATAAAGATTTACAATTTGCAAATTTGATTTTATAGATATATATTAGGGCTCGTACTGATAAAAATTATTTTGTTCGAGTCATCGTGGAAAAATTCAACCGATTAATTTTGATTAAATATATTTTTATAACGCATATATAGATCCCATTAAGTCACAAGTCATTATTTTGCGAAATCGTTTAAGTCGCAGTAATTCCATGGCTCCCAAATTTAGTGACCTAACACTGCAAATTTGTTCAGCTATGCAAGAGATAAGGAAGAAAAACCTTTTTGTTTAAGTATGCAAGTCTAAATAAATAATAATACGAAGGAAAAGTATGTAAATGTAAGTAGCAAAAAATATAAATTATTAATAAATTGGTGAAAAACAATATTAGAAATATTTTCTTAAATTTTAATCAAATTTTAATTGATCAAATTAATTTTAATCGATTAAATTTTTTTAACGAATTAATCGTTAATTTCCGCAGCCCTAATATATATAAAAGATTATTTACAAAGCCATGTTTCAAGATCCATTCAATTTACTGGCTATTGAATTGGAAAGGTTAAAGGTCAGCTCCATATATCACGTTAAAATTTCCACCATTAAAAAAAATTATTTTTAATTTTTTATTTTGACTGATGTGCATTGTGTTGAAATGATTTATTGTTATACAATATTATACATGTTTGACATGTTTTACTGTAAGACATTGATTCACATGATTACATTTTAAAATTGAAATAACACTACATGTATATACAAGTAAGTTGGAATATTGTTTAATTGGTTTCAGGGCTGAAAGTAGAGAAAATAAAACTTTTATTTTCTCAGACTTTTTTGCCTTACACTTACATATTCCACATTTCAATTTTTTTTGAGTTTGGAACATAATTTTTTTAAAGAGTTTTTAAATTCTTAGTGCTGCTACAGCTTGCCAGGCTGTGTTGCCTCCTGCTACAGTTTGCCAGACTGTGTTGTCTGCTGCTACAGCGTGCCAGAATGTGTTGGCTGGAGCACCGTCTTTTTTAAATCATTTCTCGTTGATGCCCTTGCAGGCTATATTTTAATTAAAGTTTTTAAGCAACCATTAAATATATTTATTTATATATTGGACATGCTACTCAAGCAAATGTTGTCAACCTTATTTAAAGACTGAGACAATGACAAAGTGGGGTGAGAGTGCAATCAGACTTGGTAGAATAACTTGATTGAGTCTGGTATTGGTAGAACTGTTAAAGGTAAAAGAGTGCAATCAGACTTGGTATAATAACTTGATTGAGTCTGGTATTGGTTGAACTGTTAAAGGTAAAAGAGTGCAATCAGACTTGGTAGAATAACTTGATTGAGTCTGGTATTGGTTGAACTGTTAAAGGTAAAAGAGTGCAATCAGACTTGGTAGAATAACTTGATTGAGTCTGGTATTGGTAGAACTGTTAAAGGTAAAAGATGCAACAATACAAGAATGATTTTTCAAAAAAGCCTCAGCAAAAAAATAAATAATCATTTGTAACTGTAAGAAATAAGCAAAAAAAGTGAAACTTAGTTGCAGTGTGTGGTCCAATCAGAAAATGGGCAGGAACAAGGCACAGGTCTATTAACCAGATATTTCCATCCATGTTTATATATTCTGCTTTGGTGGATTTCTATATGAGTAGGAGATTTAAAAGAAGTTCAACTAAACAATGTCTGCATTTGAGCAGCAGGCGTCTGATAGAAATTTGAGAGAATTTGTGAACAGGAATTTCATTTGGCAGATTTTGTTTTTAAATTATTTTAGTGTACTGCCGTCAGGTAAAACATGATTGTGCTATTCACTAAATAATTTAATATTTCAAGACAATAGACAATTTTGAGAAAAACATTGGCATCACAACGTTTTTTTCAAGCTATTCCATTTAGCTATGAAATTTTATTGATAATATTAATTAAATTAATTCCACATAGCTACTAAATTAAATTTAAAAATTTACTATTTCATTTAACAATTCCATTAATTTATTTTGAAATAAGTACCCGTATTCCATTTTAAAAATTCAAATTAAATTATTCCATTAATAAGATACAAAATAAATATTATTAAAAAACACTAAAAGATAACTCTCTATTTTTTTTATTGGTATGAAACTTTAATTTTGTTTATTAATGAATTAGTGCTCTTTAAAACAAACTCCAAATATTTAAAACAGTGAATGTGCCAAACGAATGATCACTTCTATAAAGTTGTATATAACACTTACATTCACATCTCTGATTATAACAATGGCAAAGGAAAGTGAATGGAAAAAAAAATAAAAAAAATAATTTTATAATGGATGTAAATGTTACGCAACCATGATCAGTTTTTAAGGAACATTTTGCATATGTCACATTATGAAGACGATTTATTTTCACCACAAAATATTTACATTTAGATAAACACCATACACATTATGTGATTGTCAAATACAATTAAATGACAAATTATGTTAAGTAATACAATACATTAACACAATAATAGCAGCATACAATAAATAAAAATATGAATATACATGTAATTGATTTCATTAAAATGAAAGATATTAAAATTCAAAGATAGTCTGCTTAAATTATCAAACTTAGATACGGCAGAGTTCAATTGCCCATGACGACTCCATACAACAGCTGTCAACTAGAAACAGTTAAACTGTCAACTAGACACAGTTAAACTGCCAAACCGCTACAATGTAACTGTTAAAACATTAAAGTAATATTTAAAATTTCAGCATTTTTAAATCCCTTATATTAACTTCGAAATCTGTCTCTCTGTCTGTCGTCATCTCATCATTCCTGTCGTTCGCGGGCGGGCGGAAAAAACAAAAGTAAAAAACGACCCACTTCCCTTGATGCCATCGAGCTGAAATTTCGCACATAGACTCGTGTCACCTAACAATGCATCGTATCAAAATTTCAGATTGATCGAACGTGCCGTAATTTAAATTAATGCATTTTTAGTTTATCTCTATATAACATATGTAATTCAATTTCACAGTTTGTTATTGTTTCTCTTCCACGTGCCAGTTGAGTTGACGCCACCCATCGATGTCCACACCCCTTCCCGTCCCTTCCCCCTGTTTTAAAGCCAGGGTATATCAGTCGGTGTCAGTCTGTAAATGTTTGTCGCGTTTGAACATAATCAATACTTTTAGTTTTGTCTCATATATAAGGGATTTATAGTCAAAAACTTTGTTTTTACGGGGTTGTTTTATTAATGAAGTAAATTTGTAAAACAACCCACTTTGAAGTTTGAGCTGCCGAATTCATGAACGTCACAGAGTGCAGATATGGATTACCTCGCCCTAGCTTTCTAACTCTCCAGAGAAGTAAGATAAAGTTTGTGTGGCCAAAGTTCAATACTCCAAAGCAACCCATGATCCAATGAGTATTTAGTTCCATAGATGTTTATGAATTGATTTTTATAAACAATTACAAATATCCTCTAAAATATGGAAATAACCTATCGAATAAACAATAATCAATGAATTATATTTTATATTCATCAATTTGATGTAAATTGTAATTAGAATGAGATGTAATTAAATTTAAGCCATCAACAAATCTAATCAATACATTTTATACAATTATAAGTAAAAATTATGAGAAGTAATTAACAAACGTGATGTAATCATTATGATAAGTGATAATTCTAAGATGTAATACTAATGTGATGTAATCATTATGATAAGTGATAATTCTAAGATGTAATACTAAATGTGATGTAATCATTATGATAAGTGATAATTCTGAGATGTAATACTAAATGTAATGTAATCATTATGATAAGTGATAATTCTAAGATGTAATACTAAATGTGATGTAATCATTATGATAAGTGATAATTCTAAGATGTAATACTAAATGTGATGTAATCATTATGATAAGTGATAATTCTAAGATGTAATACTAAATGTGATGTAATCATTGTGATAATTCTGAGATGTAATACTAAATGTGATGTAATCATAAGAAGTAATAATTCTTAGATGTAATCAATGAATGAGATGAGAGCAACCCAAGTTTTCAATACAGTGGCGAGTCAAGCTAAAGTATGGGGACGGTAGCTGAAGTATGGGGAGGGGGGATAACGCCTGAATTTAAGACTGACTTTTTTCTTCTCACAGTTCTTTTCCCTTGTTCTCAACTTTGCGGATTCCGGTTAGTACTATAAATAGATGTGTTATCCTCGCACTCTACCACAGTAATTCTAAAGACGGTCATTGACTCAACCATCTCTCAGTTGAATTGTCTCCCATTCACTTGGCTTTACTTTGAGGGGGAAAAATAATTTTGGAAATATATTTTAATCACGTATCAACCCGGAAATTCTGCAAGATATTAACGTGGGTGTCAATAACTTAAGGTCGTCTAGGACATCTTGAATGATATCCGAAGTAGAGTCCGAGAGTTTTTGTCTTTATTCATGTCGATAGATCGTCTGACGCCCGTATTTTATTAGCAGAAGTGAAGAAAGACATCCAATAAAATATTCAGATTTATTCGTCTGAGCAGGACACGTAATGAAGTCACTTAAATCATTTTATAGATTTCTTAATGTATTAAATGTTGTCATAGAAACTACTTTATAAATTAAAGTAGCACTAGTGATTAAAAAAATATAGTTTCAGTAGTTTCAACAAGCAAATAAATTCCTACTTGCTATCGAAAAAAATGCATGTTAGGAATTATTTTGTTGTTTTGTTTGAGCGAGTCTTTGATTGGCTAAATTACCGAGTGGTTTTCTGATTGATGACGTAATTGATACTTGCCAGCCTCCACAGAGAGAAAACGAAACAAGAAACCTTACTCTCGTCTAGCAGAGAATACACGTGACCAACAACATGGGAATTAACTACCACAAAAACATTCATATTTCTTTCACCGGATGCACGTGTATTGTCACTTGCTTGAGACGAAAACATCCCGCCAAAGACAGCGAAAATAAGCAAGAGAAATACTTGCTACAGAACAGATCATTTATTATCTAAACATATACTGACTTAACCGTTAAACAGACATAAAATTTATCATTTATGGACCGATTACGCTCTCCCCCCTCCCTCCTTTCCTCACTAAATGCTCATTGCCGAAAGCTAAGTTTTCAAAAGTTATTTCCCAAAATGGCTGTCCAACGGCTCATTTCCCCCAATTTCTGACCCTTATACTTATAGCTGAGTTCCCCCAAATTTTTTACCCCTAGAGCTAAGTCCCTTCAAGTTATGATGCGCATAGCTGAGTCCCGCCCCCCCCCCAATTTTTGACCCCTAGAGCTAAGTCCCTTCAAGTTATGATGCGCATAGCTGAGCAATTTTTTACCCCTAGAGCTAAGTCCCTTCAAGTTATGATGCGCATAGCTGGGTTCCCCCCCACCATAACTCAGTTCAAAAAGCTCAGATCTTCCATGTCCAGAAAATGTCTTCTAAAGAAAGAAGGAACTGCAACTCTTGAATGCTGTGACACTAAATGATTCCAACTTTATGACTTAGCTACTTTGAAGTAGCCACTTTGCTGTAGCCACTTTGCTGTAGCCACTTTGCTGTAGCCACTTTGCTGTAGCCACTTTGCTGTAGCCACTTTGATGTAGCCACTTTGATGTAGCCACTTTGATGTAGCCACTTTGATGTAGCCACTTTGATGTAGCCACTTTGATGTAGCCACTGTGTGACTCTTGATAATAGCCCTTGACTCTTCCTTGCAGCCTTTGGTGTAGCACATTGGAAACAATCGAAACTCAAGTGTCAGTTCTTGCCGTTTGAAGGAAGGTAACAGAACTCTCTAGTGAGTAAAACAATAAAACTATAAAGATCTTTTCACATTCGAATCATGTGAAAAGAAAATAGTTCAAAAGACTCCCTCCACTGCTGGACGATGTTTTAAAGCGGTGATCTGGTGAAAGAAAATGTCCACGTAATTTTTGTGGACACAAATTCGATTATTTTTTATATCTTTACAGAAATTCCTACATTTCCATTCGATAAACGAAATACACGAAATCGAAACTGAATGAAAAGTATTCGAAATTTGAGGAACTTCTGTGAGAATCGATAATGCCATGTACTGGATCATATTTTGACGACCACTTTTCTCAAGGAATTGTAGCCATCATGTTTTGACTTCAGACTATCAGTTCTCAAGGCAATTATGAATTTGTGAGGTTTCTCTTATACGTACTGAAATAGGAACAAGACGACGGGAAACGTTTTCATTTAAAAATATCATTTACGAATAGTTTCAACTGATGAATGGTTTATTTAAAAATATACCATTCATCAGTTGAAACTATTCGTAAATGATATTTTTTTTTAATGAAAACATTTCATTAAAAAAAAATTAAAATATATATATATATATATTTATATATATATATATATATATATATATATATATATATATATATATATATATATATATATATATATATATATATATATTTACGAATAGTTTCAACCGATGAATGGTTTATTTAAAAAACCTTTAACGATATACTGATGTAGTTTATATTTAAGTTTAAGTAAAAGTAAAGACAACCACAGCGAACCTTCAAAGATTCGACGTCAGTAGATTAAACGTGTCGTTATAATCTGAAATATAGACTCAGTGGCGTTGCAGGAGAGATGCAGCCTACCCTGGGAGGTGGCGCAAATCGTAGCTACGCCACTGACACTAACAATTCTGTTCAAAAGAAAACATTTGCGAAAAAACATTTTTCAATACAAGTAAATACTTATGTACAGAAGAAAGAAGATATGAGCATTGTAAATGTTTCTCAAAATCAAATACAAGAAATTCAATATAAAAGACCATTAATGCAACAAACATATTAAGGCATGCTATCTTTTCAAACGTATATTCAATATAAATACCTAGTAAAAGTTACCCTATCCCTATCCATATAACTGACACATACAACTCTTATTGTAATTGTTGCGTCAGGGTAGTTGATTTATTAATACATTTTAGACCTACACAAATATCTCCACATTCTCTGGTGTTGTGTTGTGTTTCTGGAATTCTGGATCCTCAGACTCTGGCCTGGATCGGACGGTGACGTCAGCTAGCCATTGCCACATCCGGTCACCCGCGGAAGCTGTGGAGCTGTCACTGTCAGTTGACAGCTGTCGTTGATGCTGAGTTTGGCGTCTCATACGCCGCTCGTAGGCTACCTGCATGGACTCATGGAGTCTTATGTTGTGGACGGTCAGTGGGGCTGGACTGGTAAACTTACTGGACACGTTTGGAGCTGGACGCTCAACATCAGCAGACGCCTGGGCTGGGAGAGCTGTCTTACCTGGCATAGCTTGTCCTGGGCGTTGGTTGTCACCTGGCAACTCGATACGTGACACAAGTTGATGATGGGCGTTTCCTGTGTCCAGCATCACGTCATGTTGGTCGGTGAGGCGATACGAGAACTTTGAGATTTCAGGTGGGTCGGAAATGACAGGGTTGTCCGGCTTTTTGACCGCACTTTTGGACTTTAGACCTTCAGTTCCAGCGACCGTTGCCCTCCCAAAGTTTGAGGCTCGACTGTCCAGTCGACTTATGTGTTGGTAGACGTGTCCCACTGGCTGGGTGACGTCAGCACTGCTTGGGGGTGGGGGTGGGTGACGTGAGGATGGTCGGGCGGGTTGGGACGGAGGCCGGGGAAGGTGTTGGAGTGGAGGACAGTGCTTGACGTCAGGAGTCGTCAAACGTTCTCTAGGGAGCTGCTCCTTCAGAATTTGGCTGAATTTACTCGTGCTCAGCAGAAGGCGACGTTTAAAGTTTTCCAGAGACGCCGAGAAAATTCCAGAACGTTTCTCCAGGGAGGACAGACTCGGTCTGGAAGGCTGGCCGCCATCTTTATTCTGGTTGTTTTCGTTTAATTCACTTGTCTTGTCTTTCTTTGTGATATTGTTGTATCTGTGCAGGTGTATTTCGTTCTCAGAGTTTTGTCTGTTGTTTCGATTCACTGCTGGGGTCTTTGCTTCATTTTCATATGAACCCTTGGCGAGTAACAATGTTGTGAAATGCGACAACTTCTCGTGTTCAGATTTTAAACTCGCGAGATTTGAGCTGAAACTCTTCCTGTCGTCTGCTGCAGGTCTGAGTATCGATTCCACGTTTTCCTGCCCCGCGACTTGATGACGTATGTCCGGACCTCGAGTTGTAGATGTTCCCATCTGAAAGGACTGGACATCAATACGATCCTGCCCATTCAACTGACCCATGGGCTTTGAGTTCTTGGCATTTCTCAGCTGAGTCGTGCTATCAGGCTGTCCGTCTTGGCGTTTCTGAAAACGTTTTATCAGCCACGCCGCTGCCCGATTTTTGGTTCGGGTCGCTGACGTCACTGGCGGCTGAGGGGGAAAGGGCGTGGTTTTCGATGGGGTCACATCCAGGTCAAATCTGGGGTTGGTCTGGTGAGAACCTTTGACCGGTCCTTTGTTGATTTTCCCAGCGTTCATAGCGAGTCTGTTGAAATGTTGGCGAAATTTCTGCGTGTTGTCCAGCTGGTCCAGTTTGATGATTTTAGGGACATGGCCAGGTCTGGACGGCGGGTAAATCTCCGAGGTATTTTGTTTTCCGATTAAATCAACGATGTGGAGCCGGAGATACTCCGTGTGAGCTACGTCAACTGCTGGCATGTCGTCTGCTCAGTACGTCTTCCATGGGATCCGAAGGTATTCAGTGGTCCTCATGTTGCTGAAAAGAAAGTAAAACAATAATAACACGCATGTGTTTATGTAACTTCTGTCTGGTGAACCGTGGCTGTAACATATAACAGTTGCGCTATAATCCTAGTTACTAGAAGTTCTTATAGCTCAAGGGTTCCTAACTAGTGGTGCATGCACCCCCAAGGGGTGCACGAGCAGGTTCCAGGGGGTGCATGAACGATTAAGAGGGGGAAAAAACGAAAAAGAGGAAGAAAAAAAAAGAAGAAGGAAAAAAAATAAAGAAAATCTGATAATCCGATAATGTAAAATGTAAACCATAAGCAAGGCATGCCGCGTCAAAGGGTGCCTATATACAATATATTTTGATAAGTTCGCGCATCGTTCTGCGCATGTCGAAAATTGACGGAAAAACTTTTTCGCAAAATGAACGGTTCGTTCTACATGTTCCTCGATAATTTCGTGTTTTACGTCACAGTTTTCTAAAAATAATTTAATTTTGTCATCAAATACGTCAGATATATGGCTTCCGGTGACCCTCTCACTGTTTTGAGCGGATGTTGGATTTTTTTTGCCTTCACTTTTATTGCTCGGAAGGCCTTTAAAACATTAATTGTAAGCCAATATTCGTCATTGAAACCTAAAATCTTGAGTTGAGCATCCAAAACCGGTCATTAAAAACATCAACTTCGTCAGTTACAAATTTGCATGTGACCGGTACAACTTTTCGATTGCCATCACCCCCTCAAAATTGTTAATAAATAAAATAAGAGAGAGATAGAACACAAAAGCCTCAGTGCTTCCTCTGTGGAAAAATCCTGTGCAATGACAACACGAAGCCTGTTAGACTCCGAGAGCACTTGGAGAAAGTCCATCCATCCAATTCCAGGACAGTGTTGAGGTCTTCAAGCAGAAGAGAGCTCGCTTCTTAACCTCACGTACCTTGCCCAAGCTTGGATTTTCTTTGTCACAGAAACCTGCACTGGAGGCATCATTCAAGGTTGCATATCTTATTGCAAAGAACAAGAAGCCCCACACCATTGGAGAACTTTGGTGAAGACTTGTGCTCTGGAGATGGTGAAACTGATGTGAGGTCACCAGCAAAGGAAGAAGGTTGAGAAAGTCCCTTTGTCCAATGACATTATTCATTCCAGGATTAGTGACATGGCTGCAGACATTCTGGATCAAGTCTTGTGCGAGATGAGAAGCAGTACTTTTCTATGTAGCATGCAGCTAGATGAATCCACTGATGTAGCACAATGCAGTCAGATTCTTGTATTTGTGAGATATGTTCACAGTGGATTGCTGAAGGAGGAATTTCACTTTTGTAAGCAACTCCTGGTACTACCAAAGCTGCCGATGTGCTGCAGCTAGTTAGGGCATTCTTCACTGAAAACCAGTTTGACTGTACTTCAAGAATTTCTTCAATTTGCACAGATGGTTCTCCCCCCATCCGCGGTAATAAGTCAGGATTTTCATCACTTGTAAAGAAAGAAGTTCCAGATATTGTCACTACACACTGTATCCATCATCGTCAGGTCCTGGCATGCAAAACTCTACCTCCAAACTTGAAGTCAGTTCTTTCTACTGCAGTCCAAGTTGTAAATTTTATCCGCTCACATGCCTTGAACCACCGCCTCTTCAAGTTGTTCTGTCAGGAGATGGGCTCTGAGCATGAAGTTCTGCTCTACCACACTGATGTGCGCTGGTTGTCCAGGGGACGGATACTTCTTAGGTTAGTAGAACTAAGAGTAGAGCTTGCCATTTTCTTGTGAGAAAAAGAGAGTGACCTTGCTGACAAGTTTGACTGTCCAAATTCTGACATCTTCTCCATCTTGAATGAGTTGAACACATCTCTCCTTTCAACATTGCAAAGGTACCTTGATGGGTATTTCTGTCAAGAATTTGCTAGGAAATACCTTTGGATTCGCAATCCTTTTCTCTGTGACTTTGACAACATTGATGACGGTGACTTTGCTAAAGATGACCTGATTGATTTGAGAACCAGAGAAGTACTGAGGAGTGCCTTCAGTTGCAATACCTTGATTGAATTTTTGGTGCGCCCAGCTAGATTCCTACCCACAACTAGCCAAGAGGGCAGTATTTGACTCTCCTTCCATTTGCCACAACCTATCTCTGTGAAGCAGGATTCTCCACACCTTCGACGATTAAAACAAAGGACATGAATAAGTTGAATGCAGAGGATGACATGAGAGTTGCTTTGTCCAAAACAGTCACCAGATTTAAATCGCTGATTGATCATAAGAAGCAGCAGATCTCTCACTAAATTCCTTGTTGCCTACTGTCAAAACTGTTGTTCCTAAAATAAACACAGTTTATTATGTATTTTCTGCAAGTTTCACGAGGGGTGCATGAACTAATTGGGCATCTGAAGTGGTGCATGGACCCCAAAAGGTTAAGAACCACTGTTATAGCTGGAACTTTAGAACTAGTAAATGAATCGATTAATTAAAAATAATCATAATGACTGGCAAAAATTCATACAAATAATTTTAATACTAATCTCTATGAAAGGAATGGTTTTAAATTTCGTTTCCATTTTCTAAATATAAAATGAAAATTCTGTATGATTATTTAATAATGGGCCGTTGAAAGTTGTATATTTGCTGTGGGGATGCTATGTGTAACTGGGCTGTGTCAGTGTACTGCAAGAATGTGCTGTCAGTGTACTGCAAGAATGTGCTGTGTCAGTGTTGTGCAAGAATGTGCTGTCAGTGTACTGCAAGAATGTGCTGTGTCAGTGTTGTGCAAGAATGTGCTGAGAGTGTACTTCAAGAATGTGATGTATCAGTGTACTTCAAGAATGTGCCGTGTCAGTGTCCTGCAAGAATGGGCTGTGTCATTGTAGTTTAAGAAAGGGCTGTGTCAATGTACTGCAAGAATGTGCTGAGTCAGTGTACTTAAAGAATGTGATGTGTCAGTGTACTATAAGAATGTGGTGTGTCAATGTACTGCAAGAATGTGCTGTGTCAGTGTTGTGCAAGAATGTGTTGTCAGTGTACTGTAAGAATGTGCTGTCAGTGTACTGCAAGAATGGGCTGTGTCAGTGTTGTGCAAGAATGTGCTGTCAGTGTACTGCAAGAATGTGCTGTCAGTGTACTGCAAGAATGTGCTGTGTCAGTGTTGTGCAAGAATGTGCTGTCAGTGTACTGCAAGAATGTGGTGTGTCAATGTACTGCAAGAATGTGCTGTCAGTGTACTGCAAGAATGTGCTGTCAGTGTACTGCACGAATGTACTGAGTCAGTGTTCTATAAGAATGTTGTGTGTCAGTGTACTGCAAGAATGTGCTGTCAGTGTACTGCAAGAATGTGCTGTGTCAGTGTTGTGCAAGAATGTGCTGTCAGTGTACTGCAAGAATGTGCGGTGTCAGTGTACTGCAAGAATGTGCTGTCAGTGTACTGCAATAATGTGCTGTTTCAGTGTACTGCAAAAATGTGCTGTGTCAGTGTACTGCAAGAATGTGCTGTCAGTGTACTGCAAGAATGTGCTGTGTCAGTGTACTTCAAGAATGTGATGTGTCAGTGTACTTCAAGAATGTGATGTGTCAGTGTACTTCAAGAATGTGCCGTGTCAGTGTACTACAAGAATGGGCTCTGTCAGTGTAGTTTAAGAAAGGGCTGTGTCAATGTACTGCAAGAATGTGCTGAGTCAGTGTACTTCAAGAATGGGCCGTGTCAATGTCAGTTGGCTATGTCGGTGTGCAGTGCTACTGTGCTGTACCAAAGTGCTCTGTTAATGTGCTGTCTAAATATTTTTGTCAATATTCCGTGTCACGTGATCGTATACTTGAAAGAACGCAAATTCTGGGTTATTTTAAAAGAACTCGAGGCTCAATTACAACACAACACTCTTTATATATTAATTAAAAACCCTCGTCATACTAATAGTTGTCCCTTACCTCGTCATACTAATAGATGCCCCTTACCTCGTCATACTAATAGATGACCCTTACCTCGTCATACTAATAGATGACCCTTACCTCGTCATACTAATAGATGTCCTTTACCTCGTCATACTAATATATGTCCCTTACCTCGTCATACTAATAGTATGACCCATTCCCAGATGTTACAGACTGTCACATACATAATTTTATTACAGGCTATCACAATCACCGTTTAACTAATCAATTCGGACAGCCATGGTAGACATTAACACCAGGTAATAGATTTAAACATCAACAAATCATCGTCTGCCTCAAATGTTTCCCGTCAAGGTCCACTAGATCTAATCGATTAGTCGATCAAGATTTCCATAGATGTCTCTCTGAACTGAATGCCAGATAAGTCTTGCGTGACGCGTCCTTCTGGTAGCATTCATGGCGTTCACGGTTCATTGAACGTCAGTGATTGGCAACAACGTCAGGGTCTCAAGTACTTACCCCAGGTCTGAGATCACGGACAGCTGTGTCACGTGACAAGTCATTTAGGGGAGGGGTTGGGGCGGGGCTCAGTGGGTTGATAAAATGTAGGAAAACTATTCAGAGTTAACTTCTCTTTAACTCTAACTGAAGACCTTGACAATAGCGTGAAAAGACGGACATGTAGTGTCTAACATGTGATACAGGTACATTCTAAATAGAGATATAGGTATAGAATCAAACAAGAGATTCAGGTCTAGAAGCCTATAAGAGATTCAGGTCTAGAAGCCTATAAGAGATTCAGGTCTAGAAGCCTATAAGAGATTCAGGTCTAGAAGCCTATAAGAGATTCAGGTCTAGAAGCCTATAAGAGATTCAAGTCTAGAAGCCTATAAGAGATTCAGGTATATAATTAAACAAGACAATCAAGTAAAGAATTCATCAAGAGATACATGTCTAGAATTCAATAAGAGATATAGGTCTAGAATCCAATAAGAAATACAGGTCTAGAATCCAACAAGAGATAAAGGTCTAGAATCAAACAATTGATACAGGTCTAGAGTCCAACAAGAGATACAGGTCTAGAAGCCTATAAGAGATTCAGGTCTAGAAGCCTATAAGAGATTCAGGTCTAGAAGCCTATAAGAGATTCAGGTATATAAATTAAACAAGAGATTCTAGTAAAGAATTCAACAATAGATTCTGGCATAGAGTCCATTAATAGATACAGACATAGAGTCCATTAAGAGATACAGACATAGAGTCCATTAAGAGATACAGACATAGAGTCCATTAAGAGATTCTGGCATAGAGTCCATTAATAGATACAGACATAGAGTCCATTAAGAGATACAGACATAGAGTCCATTAAGAGATACAGACATAGAGTCCATTAAGAGATTCTGGCATAGAGTCCATTAAGAGATACAGGCATAGAGTCCATTAAGAGATACAGACATAGAGTCCATTAAGAGATACAGACATAGAGTCCATTAAGAGATACAGACATAGAGTCCATTAAGAGATTCTGGCATAGAGTCCATTAAGAGATACAGACATAGAGTCCATTAAGAGATTCTGGCATAGAGTCCATTAAGAGATACAGACATAGAGTCCATTAAGAGATACAGACATAGAGTCCATTAAGAGATACAGACATAGAGTCCATTAAGAGATACAGACATAGAGTCCATTAAGAGATACAGACATAGAGTCCATTAAGAGATACAGGCATAGAGTCCATTAAGAGATACAGGCATAGAGTCCATTAAGAGATACAGGCATAGAGTCCATTAAGAGATACAGACATAGAGTCCATTAATAGATACAGACATAGAGTCCATTAAGAGATACAGACATAGAGTCCATTAAGAGATACAGACATAGAGTCCATTAAGAGATTCTGGCATAGAGTCCATTAATAGATACAGACATAGAGTCCATTAAGAGATACAGACATAGAGTCCATTAAGAGATACAGACATAGAGTCCATTAAGAGATTCTGGCATAGAGTCCATTAAGAGATACAGGCATAGAGTCCATTAAGAGATACAGACATAGAGTCCATTAAGAGATACAGACATAGAGTCCATTAAGAGATACAGACATAGAGTCCATTAAGAGATTCTGGCATAGAGTCCATTAAGAGATACAGACATAGAGTCCATTAAGAGATTCTGGCATAGAGTCCATTAAGAGATACAGACATAGAGTCCATTAAGAGATACAGACATAGAGTCCATTAAGAGATACAGACATAGAGTCCATTAAGAGATACAGACATAGAGTCCATTAAGAGATACAGACATAGAGTCCATTAAGAGATACAGGCATAGAGTCCATTAAGAGATACAGGCATAGAGTCCATTAAGAGATACAGGCATAGAGTCCATTAAGAGATACAGACATAGAGTCCATTAAGAGATACAGACATAGAGTCCATTAAGAGATACAGACATAGAGTCCATTAAGAGATACAGACATAGAGTCCATTAAGAGATACAGACATAGAGTCCATTAAGAGATACAGACATAGAGTCCATTAAGAGATACAGGCATAGAGTCCATTAAGAGATACAGACATAGAGTCCATTAAGAGATACAGACATAGAGTCCATTAAGAGATACAGACATAGAGTCCATTAAGAGATACAGGCATAGAGTCCATTAAGAGATACAGGCATAGAGTCCATTAAGAGATACAGGCATAGAGTCCATTAAGAGATACAGGCATAGAGTCCATTAAGAGATACAGGCATAGAGTCCATTAAGAGATACAGACATAGAGTCCATTAAGAGATTCTGGCATAGAGTCCATTAATAGATACAGACATAGAGTCCATTAAGAGATACAGACATAGAGTCCATTAAGAGATACAGACATAGAGTCCATTAAGAGATTCTGGCATAGAGTCCATTAAGAGATACAGGCATAGAGTCCATTAAGAGATACAGACATAGAGTCCATTAAGAGATACAGACATAGAGTCCATTAAGAGATACAGACATAGAGTCCATTAAGAGATTCTGGCATAGAGTCCATTAAGAGATACAGACATAGAGTCCATTAAGAGATTCTGGCATAGAGTCCATTAAGAGATACAGACATAGAGTCCATTAAGAGATACAGACATAGAGTCCATTAAGAGATACAGACATAGAGTCCATTAAGAGATACAGACATAGAGTCCATTAAGAGATACAGACATAGAGTCCATTAAGAGATACAGGCATAGAGTCCATTAAGAGATACAGGCATAGAGTCCATTAAGAGATACAGGCATAGAGTCCATTAAGAGATACAGACATAGAGTCCATTAATAGATACAGACATAGAGTCCATTAAGAGATACAGACATAGAGTCCATTAAGAGATACAGACATAGAGTCCATTAAGAGATTCTGGCATAGAGTCCATTAATAGATACAGACATAGAGTCCATTAAGAGATACAGACATAGAGTCCATTAAGAGATACAGACATAGAGTCCATTAAGAGATTCTGGCATAGAGTCCATTAAGAGATACAGGCATAGAGTCCATTAAGAGATACAGACATAGAGTCCATTAAGAGATACAGACATAGAGTCCATTAAGAGATACAGACATAGAGTCCATTAAGAGATACTAGGCATAGAGTCCATTAAGAGATACAGACATAGAGTCCATTAAGAGATACTAGGCATAGAGTCCATTAAGAGATACAGACATAGAGTCCATTAAGAGATACAGACATAGAGTCCATTAAGAGATACAGACATAGAGTCCATTAAGAGATACAGACATAGAGTCCATTAAGAGATACAGGCATAGAGTCCATTAAGAGATACAGGCATAGAGTCCATTAAGAGATACAGGCATAGAGTCCATTAAGAGATACAGGCATAGAGTCCATTAAGAGATACAGGCATAGAGTCCATTAAGAGATACAGGCATAGAGTCCATTAAGAGATACAGGCATAGAGTCCATTAAGAGATACAGGCATAGAGTCCATTAAGAGATACAGGCATAGAGTCCATTAAGAGATATCAGGCATAGAGTCCATTAAGAGATACAGGCATAGAGTCCATTAAGAGATACAGGCATAGAGTCCATTAAGAGATACAGCATAGAGTCCATTAAGAGATACAGGCATAGAGTCCATTAAGAGATCGGCATAGAGTCCATTAAGAGATACAGACATAGAGTCCATTAAGAGATTCTGGCATAGAGTCCATTAAGAGATACAGACATAGAGTCCATTAAGAGATACAGACATAGAGTCCATTAAGAGATACAGACATAGAGTCCATTAAGAGATACAGACATAGAGTCCATTAAGAGATACAGGCATAGAGTCCATTAAGAGATACAGGCATAGAGTCCATTAAGAGATACAGGCATAGAGTCCATTAAGAGATACAGGCATAGAGTCCATTAAGAGATACAGACATAGAGTCCATTAAGAGATACAGACATAGAGTCCATTAAGAGATACAGACATAGAGTCCATTAAGAGATACAGACATAGAGTCCATTAAGAGATACAGACATAGAGTCCATTAAGAGATACAGACATAGAGTCCATTAAGAGATACAGGCATAGAGTCCATTAAGAGATACAGACATAGAGTCCATTAAGAGATACAGACATAGAGTCCATTAAGAGATACAGACATAGAGTCCATTAAGAGATACAGGCATAGAGTCCATTAAGAGATACAGGCATAGAGTCCATTAAGAGATACAGGCATAGAGTCCATTAAGAGATACAGGCATAGAGTCCATTAAGAGATACAGGCAAAGAGCCCATTAAGAGATACAGGCATAGAGTCCATTAAGAGATACAGGCATAGAGTCCATTAAGAGATACAGGCATATAGTCCATTAAGAGATACAGGCATAGAGTCCATTAAGAGATACAGGCATAGAGTCCATTAAGAGATACAGACATAGAGTCCATTAAGAGATACATGCATAGAGTCCATTAAGAGATACATGCATAGAGTCCATTTAGAGATACCCGTAAAAACTGTGTAACTCCGTTGGAACAACTATGACACAGCATGCCGGTAAAAATATCTAAAACATAACTTTAATATAATATCACTTTGAAATAGTATACCGTAATATTCTATGCCTAACCATTATCCATTGTTATATTGTTTACAATAGTAATAAAACCAATAGCACCGTGATGGTGTAAAGTTAATCACTCACATCACTCAACTTATCCAGTGATCGAACACCTAGCAAATGAACATTGAATTCAATTCTCCTGAACAACACTTGGCATGTAATCTGACACCTTAATAATATCATATCTCCTTGCCGCACCACATGTAGTATGTACGTAATATGGTAACAAATTGTCTGTTAGATATGTCAAAACATTAGTCAATCGATGAACCAATGGTTGCCTATAATCGTAGACACTTCTAGTAGGTCCGTTGGTTCAAAGCTGCAGACACTTCTAGACACAGACACAGTCCAAGTGTGACAAACTCAATCAGTGTCTTTGTCTCAGCCCAATATTACAGGCATCTTGTAATAGATATAAACTAATCAATCGATCGATAAAACGCCTGATTGATTATTCCAACATTTCCTAATCACAGCCTTGCTTATGACCACGAGACAATGGTGGCAATGTTAGAGTCAAGCACCACCACCCTTACCTACCGTGAAGGTTATGATTTAAAGGACCTGGTATGCTTATGACATTAAACTATTTAACATTTGAACAATTACATTCAAAGATTCTTCTTTTTACTAGTTATAGTTAAATATCTTACTAGTCACGTCATTATCATTTCAATGACTGATAGATAAATTATTAAAAGTTAAATGTTTGTTTATATAGCTTATTACCAGATAATGTCTGACTAAATAGGATATTACCAGATAATGTCTGACTAAATAGGTCATTACCAGATAATGTCTGACTAAATAGGATATTACCAGATAATGTCTGACTAAATAGGATATTACCAGATGTCTGACTAAATAGGATATTACCAGATGTCTGACTAAATAGGATATTACCAGATAATGTCTAACTAAATAGGATATTACCAGATAATGTCTGACTAAATAGGATATTACCAGATAATGTCTGACTAAATAGGATATTACCAGATAATGTCTGACTAAATAGGATATTACCAGATAATGTCTGACTAAATATGTCATTACTAAATAATGTCTGACTAAATAGGATATTACCAGATAATGTCTGACTAAATAGGATATTACCAAATAAAAGAGGTGTCCGAGTATAATATTCTTCACAAGGAAATAAGTCCTGCCAGAAAAAAAAACGTTCATCACTTATTAAATATAAGTTGTATGACAACAATCTATTATGAGAATATTTATGCAATGTAAATATAGGAGCTAAAATATCTTTTATGTGACAAGGTGCTGTCTTTTATGTGACAAGGTACTGTCTTTTATGTGACAAGGTGCTGTCTTTTATGTGACAAGGTGCTGTCTTTTAAGTGACAAGGTACTGTATTTTATGTGACAAGGTGCTGTCTTTTATGTGACAAGGTGCTGTCTTTTATGTGACAAGGTACTGTATTTTATGTGACAAGGTAATGTCTGTTATGTGACAAGGTACTTCTTTTATGTGACAAGGTGCTGTCTTTTATGTGACAAGGTGCTGTCTTTTATGTGACAAGGTACTTCTTTTATGTGACAAGGTGCTGTCTTTTATGTGACAAGGTACGGTCTTTTATATGACAAGGTACTGTCTTTAAGTTTTAAATTTGGACCAGGTGTCAAACTCAGTCAAACTGTCCATCTGGTGACAAGTTGTCAAGTTGTCTTTTAGTTGTAGTCCCCATGAAAGACTGAATGTTGTTTTATTCTATAAAGAAACTGAGGAAAATAGAAATAGATAACTTATCTTCCGGGAGTAACTTTAACCGACATGTATATGTTATTTTATTTACCTGTTACAGACATTAGACATGTATAAAATGAGTTCAATACATCTTGTCACAGAATTTGAACATGAACATAGTGAGTTCAATACATCTTGTCATAGACATTAAACATGTACATATTGAGTTCAATACACATTGTCACAGGTAGGGCTAGTTAGAGACAAGATAGGTGGGTATACAGGTAGGACTAGTTAGAGACAAGATAGGTGGGTATACAGGTAGGACTAGTTAGAGACAAGATAGGTGGGTATACTGGTAGGACTAGTTAGAGACAAGATAGGTGGGTACACAGGTAGGACTAATTAGAGACAAGATAGGTGGGTACACAGGTAGGACTAGTTAGATACAAGATAGGTGAGTACACAGGTAGGACTAGTTGGATACAAGATAGGTGGGTACACAGGTAGGACTAGTTAGACAAGATAGGTGGGTATACAGGTAGGACTAGTTAGAGACAAGATAGGTGGGTATACAGGTAGGACTAGTTAGATACAAGATAGGTGGGTACACAGGTAGGACTAGTTAGAGACAAGATAGGTGGGTACACAGGTAGGACTAGTTAGAGACAAGATAGGTGGGTACACAGGTAGGACTAGTTAGAGACAAGATAGGTGGGTACACAGGTAGGACTAGTAAGAGACAAGATAGGTGGGTACACAGGTAGGACTAGTTAGAGACAAGATAGGTGGGTACACAGGTAGGACTAGTTAGAACAAGATAGGTGGGTACACAGGTAGGACTAGCTAGAGACAAGATAGGTGGGTACACAGGTAGGACTAGTTAGATACAAGATAGGTGGGTACACAGGTAGGACTAGTTAGAGACAATATAGGTGGGTACACAAGTAGGACTAGTTAAAGACAAGATAGGTGGGTACACAGGTAGGACTAGGTAGATACAAGATAGGTGGGTACACAGGTAGGACTAGATAGACAAGATAGGTGGGTACACAGGTAGGGACTAGTTAGAGACAAGATAGGTGGGTACACAGGTAGGACTAGTTAGAGACAAGATAGGTGGGTACACAGGTAGGACTAGTTAGAGACAAGATAGGTGGGTACACAGGTAGGACTAGTTAGAGACAAGATAGGTGGGTACACAGGTAGGACTAGTTAGAGACAAGATAGGTGGGTACACAGGTAGGACTAGTTAGAGACAAGATAGGTGGGTACACAGGTAGGACTAGTTAGAGACAAGATAGGTGGGTACACAGGTAGGACTAGTTAGAGACAAGATAGGTGGGTACACAGGTAGGACTAGTTAGACAAGACAGGTGGGTACACAGGTAGGACTAGTTAGACAAGACAGGTGGGTACACAGGTAGGGCTAGTTAGACAAGACAGGTGGGTACACAGGTAGGGCTAGTTAGACAAGACAGGTGGGTACACAGGTAGGGCTAGTTAGACAAGACAGGTGGGTACACAGGTAGGACTAGATAGACAAGATAGGTGGGTACACAGGTAGGGCTAGTTAGAGACAAGATAGGTGAGTACACAGGTAGGACTAGTTAGATACAAGATAGGTGGGTACACAGGTAGGACTAGTTAGACAAGATAGGTGGGTATACAGGTAGGACTAGTTAGAGACAAGATAGGTGGGTATACAGGTAGGACTAGTTAGATACAAGATAGGTGGGTACACAAGTAGGACTAGTTAGAGACAAGATAGGTGGGTACACAGGTAGGACTAGTTAGAGACAAGATAGGTGGGTACACAGGTAGGACTAGTTAGAGACAAGATAGGTGGGTACACAGGTAGGACTAGTTAGACAAGACAGGTGGGTACACAGGTAGGACTAGTTAGACAAGACAGGTGGGTACACAGGTAGGGCTAGTTAGACAAGACAGGTGGGTACACAGGTAGGGCTAGTTAGACAAGACAGGTGGGTATACAGGTAGGGCTAGTTAGACAAGACAGGTGGGTACACAGGTAGGACTAGTTCGACAAGACAGGTGGGTACACAGGTAGGACTAGTTAGACAAGACAGGTGGGTACACAGGTAGGGCTAGTTAGACAAGACAGGTGGGTACACAGGTAGGACTAGTTAGACAAGACAGGTGGGTACACAGGTAGGGCTAGTTAGACAAGACAGGTGGGTACTCAGGAATGATTGTTTATAGTTGCATCCAAGGACTATGTTTATATACAGTACTCTGTTGTTTCAGGCTAGGAATGGGGAATATTCAGCACATTATAGAATATAGATTTAAGAACTGAGTAAATTAATATAAAGTTGTAGTGAACTTAGATGAACCAAGAATTAAGGACACAATTCTAAAATCCTACAAACTCTAGCACTGGATACATAATTCTAAAGACCTACCAAGCACAGCACTGAATATATTATTTTATTAAAACTATCTGAGCCAAGTTATCTTTTACTTAAACATGTTATTGAGTTCAAACATCTACAAACTTATCCAGTATCACTCAAGTCTCAGAGAACTTATCCAGTTTCACTCAAGTCTCAATGATTCTAACATTAGAAAGTAAAGCTTCTAGAAGCAATTAAAATAAAAAGCTTGTAGTTATCTCTGTGTGTTTGGCCTGAACACTGCTCCAAAAGCAAGAAATGTCAGTACTCGTTAGACGTTTGAACTCAAAGTTTGTTAATTCGTGTTTGACCTGCTTCTCTAACGGGGCATAACTCTATTTCAGCTGTAATGTCTTTGGGCTGTATCAGTGTGGGAATGATAAGGTTAACGATGATAATGTTGATAATATTAATAATGTTACTATAATATGATCATTTTAAATATGAGCATGTTTAGGAGATTATATTATGATTATATTTGGTTTCCATCAACATCTAATGCACAAAACAGACGATTTTAGGAGCTGACAGATGTACTATGGGTATTTAATAGAAGAAATATTATGTGATTATTGTTGAAAAGTTGTAAGCGGGTTAACGAAAATATTTGGTTGACCAGGAACTATTTTAAAAGCAATTCTAAAATAAAATAAAAATAGATCATTTACAAAAACGTACTTATGTTATAAACTGAATAGACTATATTTGTTAACTGTATATAAATGTCAGCAAGATTTCCCCAACGTCAATTATCACACATAAAAATTGTGTAAATAAATCTCACAAAGTCTGGCTGACAGGGAAAAACTGACCTCCCACAGTCACCGACACATGATGTGGTCAAGTTCTAATAAGTCACGCAGTGCTGGCTGAAGGATTACCTCCTAGAGACAGACGCTGACCAATAAAGATGGTTAAGTTCAAATAAGGTATGACATAACAGCTTGAAACATAAGCGTAGCGAGGGTCAGAAAGTACCTATTCCCCTGGGCACCAAGGTACAAGTAGCCTACGTCCAAATGAGGCTTACAACGTTACAAAGAAATTAGATCACAAGGGTTAAATCGGTCACAAGTGCACCGCAGCGCCCGGAGCAGACGAGTTATCTGATGCGCCAACCACCCGAAGTTCAAGTATATTTTAGTCTTGTTCGCATTCAAAAAATCGCTGGAATAAGTTTTTAAAAAGTCGGTGACCATCGCACTGAAACGGGAGTATGAAAAGAAAAGCCCTGGAGAGCACGACAAAAAAACTTACTGCTCTCCGTTAGTGACTTGATGAAATACTTGGACTGATCCGTTAGGGACTGGATGTAATACTTGGACTGATCCATTAGAGACTGGATTAAAATACTTGGAATTTTTTGAGCATTTAAAATTTCTACTGGACGCTAAAATCTTCCATCCCTTACATTGTGTTGAATACGATTCGTTGAAAGTGGAAGTATTCTAACAAATTTTACGCCACGTACATATATTGCAAAATGTTGACCTGCCACCCAAAGTTCCACCGGAAACATCTTTGGATCTTCTTGATTTTATTCCACATGATGGAGATGTCATATTTCGAATTCCCAAATTTTACATCAAATTTTATTTACAATAGACGTTTTAACAGCAAACTGTGAGCGATCGCTCAACAAAATGGAACTTAAATATATGGTACTAGACGCCCCGCGGCGTAGCATACGCCGCAGACTTGCTCATAGATAGTGCAAAGAAAAAAAAGGGGAGGGGGGAACGGACACAAACAGTAGCACGAACAAATTGAAACAACACGTGTGAACGTTGGGGGACCACCGAATCATTTTTAAATCCCTTATATTAACTTCACCGGCGTCTCTGTCTCTCTCTCTGTCTGTCTTGGGCGGGCGGAAAATTAGAAGTAAAAAATGACCCACTTCCCGTGATCCGATCAAGCTGAAATTTGGCACACTGACCCGTCTGACCTAACAATGCATCGTATCAAAATTTCAGATCGATCAAACGTACCGTAATTAAATTAATGCATTTTTAGTGTATCCTTATATGAGATATGTAATTAAAAATCCCCGTTTGTTATTGTTTTTTTTCCCACGTGAAATTTTGAGCTGACGCATTGAGGCGACCCAACGAAGCGACGGGGCGCTTTTGTTTACATTTTACGTGTCACTCTGAGCTCGGTCAAGCGCATCAGTGACCAGACTTTTCCCCTCTCCCCCTCCCACCCACCCCTCCCCCCCTAGGGTTATGAAGCAAACTTGAGTTAAGACAGATTCAGTCTGTAAATGTTTGAAAATAATCAATACTGTTAGTTATGTCTCATATATAAGGGATTTATAGTCAAAAACTTTGTTTTTACGGGTTTTTTTAAAATATTAAATCCCTTATATTAACTTCGCGGCCGTCTCATCATCTCTCTCATCATCTCATCATCTCATGGGCGGGCGGAAAAACAAAAGTCGAAAATGACCCACTTCCCATGATTCGATCGAGCTGAAATTTGGCACACTGACCCGTCTGACCTAACAATGCATCGTATCAAAATTTCAGATCGATCGAACGTACCGTAATTAAATTAATGCATTTGTAGTTTATCCTTATATGAGGTATGTAATTCAAATTCACGGTTTTTTATTGTTTTTTTCCCACGTGAAATTTTGAGCTGACGCATTGAGGCGACCCAACGAAGCGACGGGGCGCTTTTGTTTACATTTTACGTGTCACTCTGAGCTCGGTCAAGCGAATCGGTGACCAGACTTTTCCCCTCTCCAGGGTTATGAAGCAAACTTGAGTTAAGACAGATTCAGTCTTTAAATGTTTGAAAATAATCAATACTGTTAGTTATGTCTCATATATAAGGGATTTATAGTCAAAAACTTTGTTTTTACGGGTTAGTTTTATTGGGAAGTATTTCGGACATCGCCCCAATTTCTGCTTTGTCACCATATACTCCTGAAGTATTCATGTACTGAGCGTATCGTTGAGAGTGTATGACTACGTTACCGTCACTAAGAACAACGGAGAGCTCGTCGCCGAAGTTATCCCGATGTTGAGAAAGAAATATTACAGCCATGATGCCAAGTTGGAGAGCAACAACTTCGTCCATGAACTTTTCCCAGAAATATGCGACCAATAGAAACAGACAGTTACCTGGTGAAGGAATTGGTATAAAATTGAACGAAGCTTTTTTCCGTGACATGCGAGGCGATGTTTATGTTCGCTAAGAAAGAGGGGGAAAAGAACGGGCATAAGCATTTTTTAAAAATTAAAAAAACAAAACAAATGTTGCCGCTTGGGCTTGAACCTAAGACCTTCCGCATGTCAGGCGGATGTAATAACCAATACACTACGAAATACATAGACACTGTGAAGGAACAACGAAAGTGAATGTAAAAAACATTGCTGGTCTCAAGACATGCCCCATCCATCCACTACCTTCGCTTGCCAACTGTTAACTGTGATTAGTTGACCCCAGCGACGGTCATTCGTTATGCTTACTTGTACATGCTCGTTTAGCTGCAGGCGTGTTGTCCCGCATGGTTGGGTGACGTAGAGAATTATATATAGAAATAGTATTTGCGTACTTTGCAGGATTGTCCAAGTGATCTCTCTCTTCTTGGTGTTGAAAGTGAAATATTGAAGAAACATAAATAAAGGTAAAAAAATTGATTTTTAAAAACCACGTTTTTATAAGTGGACTAAAAAGAAGAAAATAATTTAAAACTTCAAGTACTGTGATTTAATATGACTAAAAACGTGGGGCGGGCGCTTATGAAGTTTAACATATGCGGTTCACTCATTCTCTCACTTATAGATCTCTCTTTTGCCTTCTAAATTATAAATATTTAATTTTTATACCAAACACCCGCCCCACGTTTTTAGTCATATTAAATAGAAGTACTTGAACTTATAAGTTTTAAATTATTTTCTTCTTTTTAGTCCACTTTTAAAAACGTGGTTTTTAAAAAATCATTTTTAACCTTTATTTATTTGATTCTTTTTAGTCCACTAATAAAAACGTGGTTTTTTAAAATATTTTTTTACCTCTATTTATTTTACCAAACACCTCACCAGCGCCCGCCCAACGTTTAATAACAAAGCAATGAGGTCACGGGGTGAACTCGCCATGTGCAATTAAACTACGGCAGGCGGGTACGGAGGCTTATATAATGATAAACTAAAAAGTTCAATAATTTAAGAACAGAACATTCGATCGATCTGAAATTTTGATACAATGCATTGTCATCCAAGATCTATCTGTGGTAAAATTTTGAGCTCTCTAGATCCATCGAAAGTGGTTTAATTTTACGTCGGCAGATTTGAAAAATTGTGGACAAACAATGCCACAGGAACGAAAGCGAGTTAATAAAACGTGGTTAAAAATGATTTTGATAACGTCGTTGACAAGTTGGTGACAGTGGAATAGGGACGCAGTACCACGTAAACCAATCGAACACGGCAACTGTGTGAGCCATGGAATCTAACCCAGCAACTGTGTGAGCCATGGAATCTAACCCGGCAACTGTGTGAGCCATGGAATCTAACCCGGCAACTGTGTGAGCCATGGAATCTAACCCGGAAACTGTGTGAGCCATGGAATCTAACCCGGCAACTGTGTGAGCCATGGAATCTAACCCGGCAACTGTGTGAGCCATGGAATCTAACACGGCAACTGTGTGAGCCATGGAATCTAACCCGGCAACTGTGTGAGCCATGGAATCTAACCCGGCAACTGTGTGAGCCATGGAATCTAACCCGGCAACTGTGTGAGCCATGGAATCTAACCCGGCAACTGTGTGAGCCATGGAATCTAACCCGGCAACTGTGTGAGCCATGGAATCTTACACGTCAACTGTGTGAGCCATGGAATCTAACACGGCAACTGTGTGAGCCATGGAATCTAACCCGGCAACTGTGAGAGCCATGGAATCTAACCCGGCAACTGTGTGAGCCATGGAATCTAACCCGGCAACTGTGTGAGCCATGGAATCTAACCCAGCAACTGTGTGAGCCATGGAATCTAACCCGTCAACTGTGTGAGCCATGGAATCTTACATGGCAAATGTGAGATGATTAAGTTGAAACCAGGCATGAATGAAATAACAAAATAAAATCAAAGGTAGAAAAGATATTTAATAAAATGATCCTTTTTTCTTTAAAAACGAACAAAATGCTGAAAAAAATTGAGAAAAAAAAACACCCCGTAAAAACAAAGTTTTTGACTATAAATCCCTTATATATGAGACATAACTAACAATTGATTATTTTCACAAAACATTTACAGACTGAATCTGTCTTAACTCAACTTTGCTTCATAACCCTGGGGGGGGGGTCGGGTGGGGAGAGGGGAAAAGTCTGGTCACCGATCGCTTGACCGAGCTCAGTGTGACACGTAAAATGTAAACAAAAGCACGCCGGTACTTCGATGGGTTGCGTCAACGCGTCAACTCAAACTCTCACGTGGAAAAAAAATCAATAACAGTGAATTTGAATTACATACCTTATATAAGGATAAACTAAAAATGCATTAATTTAATTACGGTACGTTCGATCGATCTGAAATTTTGATACGATACATTGTTAGGTGAGACGGGTCCGTGTGCCAAATTTCAGCTCGATCGGATCACGGGAAGTGGGTCATTATTTACTTTTTTTTCCGCCCGCCCAAGACAGAGATGAAGACAGAACGACAGAGAGACAGAGACGGCGGTGAAGTTAATATAAGGGATTTAATAAAACAAACCCGTAAAAACAAAGTTTTTGACTATAAATCACTTATATATGAGACATAACTAAAAGTATTTACAAATATTTACAGACTGAATCTGTCTTAACTCAACTTTGCTTCATAACCCTGTCGGGTGGGGAGAGGGGAAAAGTCTGGTCACCGATCGCTTGACCGAGCTCAGCGTGACACGTAAAATGTAAACAAAAGCACGCCGGTACTTCGATGGGTCGCGTCAAAGCGTCAACTCAAACTCTCACGTGGAAAAAAAACAATAACAAACGTGAATTTGAATTACATACGTTATATAAGGATACACTAAAAATGCATTAATTTAATTACGGTACGTTCGATCGATCTGAAATTTTGATACGATGCATTGTTAGGTGAGACGGGTCCGTGTGCCAAGTTTCAGCTCGATCGGATTACGGGAAGTGGGTCATTTTTGTCTTTTGTTTTTCCGCCCGCCCAAGACAGAGATGACGACAGAACGACAGAGAGAGAGAGTGACGGCCGTGAAGTTAATATAAGGTTTTTAAAAACAAACTTGCTATGCTCCATTTTTTCGCAAATTTTCAAATTCCCAAGTAAACCAAAGACACTTTTTCATATTTGAGGAAAAAAATGAATATCTATATTTGACCCGGCTAATCATCACTAGACGTTAACAAAGTTTCAACTTCAAAATTAGCTCTGATTTGTATAACTATAGTATGTGTAACTATATGGCATCTCTATAGTGTGTAACTATATTGTGTAACTATATTGTGTAACTATATTGTGTAGCTATATTGTGTAACTATATTGTGTAGCTATATTGTGTAACTATATTGTGTAACTATATTGTGTAACTATATTGTGTAACTATATTGTGTAACTATATTGTGTAGCTATATTAGGTAACTATATTGTGTAGCTATATTGTGTAGCTATATTGTGTAACTATATTGTGTAGCTATATTGTGTAGCTATATTAGGTAACTATATTGTGTAACTATATTGTGTAACTATAATGTGTAACTATATTGTGTAACTATATTGTGTAGCTATATTGTGTAGCTAAATTAGGTAACTATATTGTGTAGATATATTGTGTAACTATATTGTGTAACTATATTGTGTAACTATATTGTGTAACTATATTGTGTAACTATATTAGGTAACTATATTGTGCTCTATACTGTGTAACTATATGAAATGACCCCCTTTCCAGTCCATGACGGACTATGGGGCAAGTGATGTAGCGTTCACAAGTTTTTAGCCACCACTAAAGAGCAGGGGAATGTGTGGCCAGCACAATGCCCCAGGAGCCTTGGATCGGGATCTGCCTCGGATCAATAGTCCAGTGCGGTACCACTTAGACCATCGCGCCCCCTTGTGTAACTATATTGTGTACTTATATTGTGTCTCCATATTGTGTAACAATATTGCGTAACTATATTGTGTAACTATACTGTGTCTCTATATTGTGTCTCTATATTGTGTAACTATATTGGGTAACTATATTGTGTCTCTATATTGTGTAACTATATTGTGCAACAATATTGATTAACTATATTATGTAAATAAATAATGCAACTAAATGGTGTAACTATATTGTGTCTCTATATTGTGTAAACATATATATATATATATATATATATACATTGTACTGAACTTTATTATGTAAGTATATGGTGTAACTATGTTATGAACGTTAAATTAATATTTGTAGAAAGTAGACATGAGATTGGTCTTTGACATAACGAGATTGAACTTTAGCATATGAAGATTAGACTAGAGTATAACACGATTGGATTGGTTATAACTAATTCGGACTTGGATATAACAAGTTTGGAATTGGTTATAACTTACTTATAACTAGGGCTGCGGAAATTAAGGTTTAATTTCTCGATTAATCGTGAATTTTTTTAACGATTAAATTATTTTTTAAGGATTAATCGACCCATCACTTACAAATTATTGGAAGTCAAAAATTATTTTAAAAAATAAAAAATATAGCAGCCGATAAATAATAAATTTCCTGACGATTACACGAACATTTTGGTTTCGAACTATTGACTGACGGGAATGTTCAAAATGTTGTTGAAGTTTGCCTACCATGGATCTAACACTTCGCCTACTTATCAAACCAAATGAAACGCATTAAGCTAATGCCAGAAATGGAGTCTGACTCACAGACAGAAAATGACGAAAGCTCTACTGATGAAATACTGCGTTACAAAATGGAGATGAAGGTTCTTGAATCCATTAACCCTCTACAATGGTGGAAACTTAATGAACACCGATATCCGATGTCATTCCATTCCTTCCTGTGGATCTGAACGTGTGTACTTTTTGAGTGATGCTTATCCGCCCTAAAATTTTAACACAGGATGAAAGTATTTTGTAAAAGAAAACAACTTTTTGAACAGAGTATATCCTTAAAACAGAACCTGAAACTATTTCTGTCAAACTAGGGACGCACTCTGATTTTCTTGAAATGGGTATCCAGAAATGTTGTCCACCCCTCTGAAACGTTTTCGGGGGGGGAAGGGATGTGAAACTTGTCTGTCTTTGTTTTTAAAGTATTTTGCATACCAGTTACTTCAGTTCCATGTGAATGATTGTTCAGCTTGGCTGGTTATATCTTCAATTAGACCCGCTCATCACTTGAAGCAAATAATGTCAACACACTTGTCTTTTTGCGTAGTTGGTTAAAAGATGACATATAAAGGAGACATTCCATTGTTATTTAGATTTTCAACAAAAAACGTTTAAATTTAAATTAATCGTTAACAGCCCTAGTTATAACTAAATTGGACGTGGAGATAACAAGATTGGAAATGACTATAACTAAACCGGACGTGGATATAACAAGATTGAAATAGATTATAACTAACCGGACGTGGATACAACAAGATTGGAAATGAATATAACTGTATTGGATTAGGATACAACAAGACTGGAGTTGGATGTAAACAGTTTCCTGTCTCCAAAGACCAGTTGGCCAGGACTGGACGAGTCTGTGACTTAATGGTCAATATAATACGTCATGCTGATCAAACGGCGGACTAAAATATAGATCTCTGTAGCCAAGGGGGATAATAACGGAAGCCATGATGTCCACAGGGGAGCAATTAAACAAGACAAAAAGATGGCAGGTTATAGTGACAATAAACAAATAATCAATGGAGGCCGATAAGAAAAGAACATTAATTTCCACCATGCAATTTCTTAGTCCTGAAATCTTATGACTTATAACTACTTTGTCGGGACCAATCTACTAACAGGAAGATTTTCGCAGTAAGAAAATCTAATTCTTGGATTTCCTGTCTGGATGATAAGTAAGTTATGAAGAAAAAGCACACACAATAACGAATGCTTTAAAAAAAAATCATTAAAAATTTAAAAAAATTAAATTTAAAAAACAATTTTAAAAAAACAAAAAAAACAAAAAAACAACCAAACAAACAAAAAACAAAAACAAACAAACACGGATGCCAGTAAATTTTACTGGAAATATTAGTTTTATTTTATCTGAATACATATATTTGTTTGTTATTTAAGCCTGAGTGTTAATAGATAAAGGAAAATAACTAAGCATAACTGCATCAACAAATGCTTTCTGTTGGAAACAAACAAAGAGCATGTAGAAACACAAGACGTAGTGGAGCACAGCTTATGCTTTTTTTTTAGTTAGGTTCGAATTGGTTCATTCATTGTTCACCATCAAAGTTTGTCCGGATGGGATTTAGGCTCCGTGGTAGGCATGTTGCGGAGTTGCTCTGTTGTCTACCTACTAGGACGTTCAATTCTATATGACGACTTCACTTGTCATGGATGACAATATGCATGAACGCAGACCGGCGTGGAGATGGGGAAATAGAACAAACAATAAAATCTTGATTCTATCTCAGCCAATGTCAGTGTAATTAGATCTACGTGCCCGCATTTTATTAACAAGATCCAAAACGAACTGAGCAAGATTGCAATCTTCACATTGAACGAACCAGGGGCAATAACACCGATTGAGCATTTTGTCATTGGCATACATTTGTCGGATATTTACTGCTGGCAAAACGCGTTCAGTGCACAAAGCATGTATTCAGTGCATTTTCGGTTTAATAATAGCGATTTTAAATATTAAAGATTTGTTCAGTACCAGAGAATATTATAACTAATTAGCAAATGATCTGTACTAAATTGATCATGTGAATGAAATAACCATTGAAACAATCAGTTTGTCACTTAGTGGAAAGTTCAGCAAAAGCTGATAGAGTTTTGTGCTGCTCCTATATTACTTGACGTCATGCTGTTCTTGCCAAAACATTTACCGTATATACTCGTTCGCAAGCAAATAGGGGTAAAAGTTGGGGGGGTTGGCTTACGAACGGGTCATTAACGTATTTCTGCATGGATATTAAATATCGGTGTTGTTATTGTAGATTATCAAGGTCCTTTTCTATATTCTACAAGATTGGACTGCTCTACCAGAAGCTATAATATGTTTGTCAGTCATCTGCGCTTGACTTATTTAATCATTTTATTTATTTTTTGTGAACGTTTTAATAAATTGTTTTACAAATTTTGTTTTCAACAACGAATTTTAATGCACGCGTTGTCGCCACTGTTTACCAAATAATTATTTTTTTAAAATAACTGTATCTCTTGCATAACAAAGAGCACAAAGACAAAGATAGGCAGTGCAAAGTAAACAATCATAAAGACCGATTTAGCTTATAGTTAAAAAAAATTGTACTATTTTATTTAAGCTGTCCTATTATTTTTGGGGGATCGGCTTGCGAGCGGGTCATACACTTTTAATACTTTTCACTTCCAAAAGTTGGGGGGGGGGTCGGCTTATGAACGAACGGGCTATATAATAAGTATATACGGTACGTTTTAAGACGCAGTTCTGAAGGTATATCTTGTATATCAATGATGACTAGCTTGTGTCACATCTCTGTACCTATTAGTTAGTGATAAGTTGTGTTATCTGGAACTATTAATTATTAATAACCTATCAATAGTTGAAGTAACATACATTTTTACCTAACAACTTGTTTGAAGCATCATTTTACCATTATACCCTCAATACGAAATAGCAACACAATTTTCACAGATCCGTGGGCTTTGACAATAATATGTGATAGTTTTTAGTGTTAGGGGGCAGGGCTGTCAATATGACCTTTGTCTAAAAAACTCCACCATTTCCAACGCCTTTTCCAAAAAGTCCTCCGTAGGCTGTGTCAATCTAATGAGGACTTTTCATTAGATTGACACAGCCTACGGAGGACTTTTTGGAAAAGGCGTTGGAAATGGTGGAGTTTTTTAGACAAAGGTCTTACCCTGAAGCTATACTTCAATCTGCACTTCAGCGAGTTAAAAACTTCACTCGTGCCGACGCCTTTGTATCACGCTCCAGTGATAGTAATGAAAGGAGCAAATTGGTGCTCACATACCATCCCCACAACATCAGAGCAAAGGAAATATTTGTGAAAAACCGCACCATCCTCCTCGCGGACCCTGAGACAAACAACATATTTTCCACCCCACCCCTCATTGTATTCAGGAGGGATAAAAATCTGCGAGACCTATTGGTTCGTAGCCGTCTGCTTATTCCGTCCTCCCATCTGGGCACCAAGCCATGTGGTCGTAATCGCTGCAAGACATGTCCCTTTGTTACCCAGACGGACCAGATTGTCTTCCCTAAGGGGATATTCAAGATTAGGAATGGCTATCTTTGTACTAGCCGCAATGTGGTCTACACCATTGTGTGTAAGCGCTGTCCTTTGAAGTACATTGGTGAAACGGGGAGGTTACTCTCTTGCCGTATCGCGGAACATGTACGTGCCATTAAACAAGACAAACAGTGTCCTGTCTCCCGACACTTCAATGGACGGGACCACATGGGCGTCGATGACATGTCTGTCACCGCTTGGTTTCTTGTACAAACACCCCGGCGGGTCAGTTGGAGAATAACTAATCCATGAATATGGGACTCTTACACCACATGGGATCAACGTTGTGTTCGCACTGACAAGCTGATTGATTGGCCACACCCACCCTTTCTTTCCTATTTAAGCTCTTATTTTCTCTCCTTGCTTTAATCTACTGGACTACTTGGATTTCACCGCAGCAAGTGTTTTTTATTTCCTATTATTTCGTTTATATCGTTTCATTTGTGTACTATTTGTCCGTTGAAGAAGGCTCTTTGCCGAAACGTTCGCTGTTGTGTACGTCCTGTCAGCCTACTAATACCCTGTTTTTATTTTATGCATTTACCTTTTTAAAAGCTGATTGCAGTCTCACCCCCATGACTTTAAATAAAAAGAAGGAGTTCTAATTTATTTATATTTTGTTTCAAGTTTTGTAGCCCGAACCAATTGTTTAGAAAAAAAATATCATTTTATGACTTTCTTGTCTTTGTGTGTCACGTGATGTATTTTAGAGTTAATACACGAGTGAATCAGGAGCGTCGGTCTTTATATAGACTACACAGCTTTGTAACAGGATGACGCAGTCTGCATTACTTACTTCATGACGTAAATAAAGAGGTCACGATGTTGCTAAATATACATACCCTATCTAAGGATGTATGATAATAACGCGGTGAAATGGTGTGAAATATAAAAATATGACATTGTATACGATATAACAATATGCAATTTTGAATACTGTAAGGTGTCCATATGGTAGATACTTTGTTTAATTAAGTCTCATCTCCAAAAAATTATAAAGTCAGTGATGAACATCCTCATGAGAACGTGTTGAAAACAGACTTTAACCAAAAGAGAAATGCTAAATTTAAACCATGGCCAAATTCAGGCATTTTCTGCGCTTTTCAGTGTATTACAATGTAATAATTACATGACAGTTAAGAGAAACAAACCACTGCTCATCAATTATTGCATTCTGGTCTATTTCTAGTTGTCTGGTCCAAGTCTTGACAAGGTATCAACAAGGAGCTCGGACCAGGAAGTGTGTAACTCTTTAAAAACTTGAAACCAATGACAGCGCATGTCAAGGCTTTCACTGAAGCTATATATGGACTTGATGATCTGCGCATGATAAACATGACAAATATGATGACATCATCTGATTCTAAGAATAGCCTTGTCTAATCACGGAACAACCAGATTTATTGAAATAACATGTTTATAGAATAAACAATTCATGGAAATGCACAAGAAAAAGGGGCGTTATAGAGCGATACATGATTGATGATAAAGTTCCAGAGAACAGAGAAATAATTTTTCTCTATCAACTTAAAACCCTTATATTAGAGGAAAAAAAAATCAGAGGGTTTCCCAGCTCAGTGTTCTGTTAGAAGATTGATGTGGCAGCTTTGGTAGGAGTAGTCACCCTTGGAGATCTGGAACAATTTTTGATATATATTATCTCCCGTGGGAGATCTGGGGAAACTAGGTACTCTACTATTAAAGTCATTTTAATAATCTGATTGATCTTTTAAGTAGGGGTGTACCGCATTTTGGCTCCAGCTCCGAGACAGGGCCGGCCTAAGGGAATTGGAGGCCCTAGGCGAAGTGAATTTGGTGGCCCTAATTGTAAAATAAATATGGAAAGATTCTTGTGCGAGGCCCCACTAATGATGAGACTAATCGGAGGCCCTAGGCGGCTGCCTAGTTTGCATACGCCTAAAGCCTGTCCTGTCCGGCGAATCCGGAATCGGGTATTTTAAAATATCCGGCTTTTGCTCCGGCAGGATTTCATTTCATAAATCCGGCATGCCGGTGTCACGAAATAAAGTCTCCCCCAAAATAAAGTCTCCCCCCGGAGAGTTTATTTTAAAACAAAGTCGCCCCACGGAGACTTTGTTTTAAAAGTAAAGTCTCCGGGGTTTAAAATAAATCCTCCCCTTAATTAGTGGAAATAACAAATAATTTTTTTATTAAACTGTATGACTTCCAACATAATTTGTATTTATTCCTGATGCATAGTGTATGATTTTTGGAAATTCAGCAATCATAAGCTTAGTCAGGGGCGTAGCAATTTGTGGGCTTAGTGGGTGTATGCCGTATAGACACATATTTCGAGTAGTTTAATTGCCCAGAGTTATTTAAAAGAATAACAGACAAATGAACTGAAATACAAAGATGATCAAGTAATACGAGAATGTGACACCGATGACTTTTTTTACGTTCGTGAGTAGCACCTTTGGTTAGGATTTAAACGAAATTTGCGATTTCTATGTGGGCATTATAATTATTTAAAAATATTATGACCGTCTTTCAGATGCCGTCCATAAAGTACGTCAAGCTTCAGAGGGGGAGGGGGTGTGACAGTTTGTGACAGGGGAGAGGGGGATTGTCCGGCCATGAGTTTTATATTAAATTTCATTATTTTGTTAAATAAAATAGCGTGATGTACTTTATGGACGGCCCAATACCGTTAGCGTTTAATCCAAGTAGCCAAACATTGTAAATTTATAAAAATTTTTAAAGTTTACTCTTAAAATATAGTTTTAAAAAACTCTTTTAAAAGGAATTACTTTATGTGTAGCCGTCTCAAGACAGCATATGCCAACACTTAGACACACACAAATTAGGTCACGCGTTTAAACAATGAGTGTCGTGGCCTGGGTTAGAGTCACCCGATACGTTAAATTTATTGTGTAGCCCAGATCACAGTACTGTGGAGATCTGGTTTGAGGTGAGGCGCACGCTTAGTTAGTTTGAGATCTGCATGCCGCTGAATTAGTTAGGCATAAAGTCAATTACCTTACGGAATGTTAGAGCTCAAGAGACTGAAGGTGTAGCTGAGAGGTGGGTTTTTTCATCGATGACATGCGTCGTTGTGTGTATGAAGTGATTGTCATATCGTTTCCCAAAGATACAACAGCCAAACGTGAACGAAAAGAACGTGGAACGTTGATAACGTTCTAAAACTATCCTTATTCATTCAATAAGCTCATCACTTACTTCACATTTTTTGTACGTATTTCTTCTGTAGGCAATTTTTTTTAATTTTTGAAAATTATTTATGTTTAGTCCCTGATAATATTCTAATGTGCTGCAACGAAGTATTTTAAATTATAAATTTAAATTTTAAAGTTTTTATATTCTCTGTAATGATATATTATTTTAATATTAAGAAAGCACAAGTTCCATTGACATTTTCACGCACACAAAAACACACACAAACATATATATTAAAACTAGGGGTGATCTGGCCGGATTTGACCGGATTTATAAAGTGAAATTAGGCCGGAGATGGATTGGTAAATATGGCCGGATTCCGGATTGGCCAGAGCCAGAGATATTATAAATATATATATTTTATGGCTCTACCGGCCTGCAGGATTGGTCCGGAGTTTTGAAGTAAAATTCTGTCGAAACCGGAGCCGAATTGATAAAAATGGCCGGAATCCGGATTAGCCAGAGCTGAAATCCGGTAAAACCCTAATTAGTACTGTAATAAAAATGCAAGACAATACATAAACCATGAATAAACCATTGAAAAGCATAGGACGCAATAATCTCCGATAAAGAAGGATCGTCTGTAATGTATAAAGTAATTTTTTATATCCATATACATATATGAATGTATGTATGTATTGTATTTATGTATGTATGTCTGTGTGTTGTATGTTTGTATGTATGTGTGGGGTGCTCAAGGCGGGGTGGCACCTCCGGTGGGGGAACACGTCGTACTCTCTTGGGGGTAGTTCGTCCACCCTTGGTCCCCATTTGTCACTCAGCTCTCACCAGTGGCTCCTAGAAACTGTAGCGTGCACAGTGGCCACACCCCGGCAATGGCTTCGACTGGCTGGCTAAACCTGGTGAGGGTAGCCAACGGGTCTCAAACACTCGGTGATCTAGGTATGTCTACCTATGCACGTGAAGACTGGATTCGGTGGACAGAGCGGAGGAACCACTAGTTAGTCAACGGTCAAAAAGGCGATTCTCAGCTAAGCGTTGTGGAACGCTAAGGGCATGACAAGACACACAGGACATCATGGCCATCCACTGCACCCAACTCCATCACCGGCCGTCTCGACTTTGTCCTGCCGCTGGATTAAGATGGTCTCGGGCGAGAGAGTGAGATCGACGAACTGCGCAACTCTTTCGCACTTAAATCCAAGTCATCGCGCAAGTCACTTTTGTCATCAATCCCATCCCATCAGTCACTGACAAGTCCTGTGGCGACAGGCAAGCGACGAAGCGGCAGGTGTGGGTTCACTGGGAGCCGTAGCCGCAACCCTGCACACAGGCGGCCCAGGGCATTGGGTCGTTCTTCGCTGACACGGAGCAGCGGTGGAGTCCGACAGCCCCCTGGGCGACTGAGCAGTCCTCTTCAGGAATGCAATGCTCACCTCCATGGCATGAGGAAGGGGCTAGAAAAGGTGCCCTAAACATTGCTTGCTCCAGCCTACCCTAGCCAGTACACCGCGGCTGGTGGGGACCCTATACCAGCGGTTGAAATCAAAAAAAGCAAACGAGGATAGTTCCTCTTATATTGGGCGCATGGAATGTGCGCACACTCATGGGCAGGGACGATGCGGACAGACCCAAGAGGAGAACAGCACTGATTGGAAAAGAACTCGCTAGATACGGCATCGACGTCGCAGCCCTGAGTGAGACCAGGCTCGCGGGAGAAGGAGAGCTCTGTGAAAGAGGATCTGGCTACACATTTTACTGGAGTGGCAGACCCAGCGAGGAGTGGCGTGACGCAGGCGTTGTGTTTGCAGTTAAGACAACTATTGTCGGAAAGCTGGCTGGACTTCCCAAGGGAGTGAACGAGAGGCTCATGACCATGAAACTCCCACTGGCTGGAAAGAAACACCTCACCATCACCAGTGCCTACGCTCCAACCATGACAAATACAGATGAAGTGAAGGCAAAGTTTTATGAAGAACTTCACACTGTCATTGCCGACGTTCCAAAGGCGGACAAACTCATCTTGCTAGGTGACTTCAACGCTGAACATGAACTGCTGATCACCAACACGATCTTCCGCCTCCCAACCCGTAACCGGACGTCATGGATGCACCCCCTGCTCGAAATACTGGCATCTTATTGACTACGCCATCGTGAGGAAGAGGGAAAGGCAGGATGTACGAGTGACCAAGTCCATGTGTGGCGCCGAATGCTGGACAGACCACCGCCTCATCATCACCAAGCTCAACATCCGCATTCAGCCGAAACGGCGCCTGCAAGGGAAGAAGGCCCCCAAACGGCTAAATGTTGCCAAACTAATGACCGCCAGCTGCAAGCAGTCCTTGGTGGATGCTCTGTAAGAGCGCTTGAAATCCACCTCTCCAGGCAACCAGAACGTGGAGGCAGACTGGGCGTCACTCAGAGAGCTGATTTACACCACAGCTTCAGAGACTCTGGGGCACCCAGACCAGGAAACATAAGGACTGGTTCGATGAGAACTGCGAAGACATCAAGCAGTTATTGGATGAGAAACACCTCCTACACCAAGCTTACCTCAATAATCCCAGGTCCACGGCAAGGAGAGATGCACTCAACAACATACGCAGGACTGTACAGCAAAAGCTCCGTCAGATGCAGGACGATTGGCTCAGCAACAAAGCCGACGAGATCCAAGGCTATGCAGACAAGCGTGACTATAAAAACTTCTACAACGCTTTGAAAGAAGTGTTTGGCCCCACGCCCTCAGGATCAAACCCCCTCCTCAGCGCAGACGGTAACATTCTCATCACAGACAAAGAGAAGATCTTGAAGAGGTGGGCCGAACATTTCAAAAGCGTCCTAAATCGCCCTTCGACAATCAACGAAGAAGCCATCAATCGTCTCCCCCAAGTGCCCACAAACAAAGCACTGGATGACCCCCCAACCTTGCCCGAGACCCAGAAAGCAATTTATCTTCTCTCCAGTGGCAAAGCACCTGGTTCTGACGACATACCAGCTGAGGTCTACAAGGAGGGAGGAACAACCCTGACTGAAAGGCTCCACCATCTATTTCTCTTGATGTGGCAGGAAGAGACGATCCCGCAGGACTTCAAAGACCTCCATCATACATCTTTATAAACAAAAAGGAAGTAGACAGGCTTGTGACAACCACAGAGGTATATCCCTGCTATCTATCACAGGAAAGATCATTGCCAGCAGAATCCTGCTCTACTGCCTCATGGTCCACCTTGACCAAGGACTCCTGCCTGAAAGTCAGTGTGGATTCCGAAAAGAGCGAGGGACCATCGACATGGTGTTCGCTGCCAGGCAGCTGCAAGAGAAATGTCAGGAGCAGAACTTCAACCTGTTCTCCACCTATGTCGACCTGACCAAGGCTTTTGACACCGTTGGCAGAGAGGGTCTGTGAAAGATAATGGCCAAGTACGGTTGCCCAAGGAAATTCATCGTCTTGTTGAGACAATTCCACGAGGGCATGCAGGCCAGAGTCAGGACAGCGGAGTGTTTTCTTATCCTTTCACAGTCACAAACGGGGTCAAGCAGGGCTGCGTCCTGGCACCAACACTGTTTAGCCTCAAGTTTTCCGCCATGCTGACAGAGGCCTTCACAGACGAGGGTGTTGGTGTCAACCTGAGGTGTGTTGTGTGTGTTGTTCGTCCGTCGATTCGACGAAGACCACTCTTGTCATCCGAGGGTTGCTGGGAATGGCTTTGATTGTGCGTGCGCAGATGGCTGATGAGGCCGATCCTAGCACGGAAGGTTCGGGAACAGAAGGGACAAGGGACGAGTGGGACATCTCCAGGAGGGTTGACAGCACGGGCCTTTCGGGCTTGCCTCTTCTTTTCTGCGGAGGTGATCCTGTTTGCCTCGCATGACTTGGCACCTTCGTGGATGGAAGAACGCCAGGTGGAACGGTCCATTGCAGCAAGTTCCCACGTGTCTGGGTTGATGGCAAACGCTTTCAGTGAGACTTTCAGTGTGTCTTTGTAGCGTTTCTTTTGCCCACCGTGGGACCGCTGGCCATGCTGGAGCTAGCCATAGAAGAGTCTCTTTGGCAGTCTCTCGTCTGGCATTCGGACCACGTGCCCTGCCCAACGAAGCTGGGACTGCATCAGGAGTGTGGATATGCTGGGGAGACCTGCCTTGGTCAGTATCACTGTGTCTGGTATTTTATCCTGCCACTTTATGCCGAGTATCTTCCTGAGGCTTGTTGAATGAAAGTGGTTAAGCTTCATAGCATGGCACTGATACACAGTCCATGTTTCACACGCATATAGCAGTGTGGGGAGCACCACCGCCCTGTACACTTTCAGCTTGGTCTGGATGGTAATGCCTCTTCTGTTCCAGACATTTGGGTACAACCTGCCAAAAGTGGAGCTGGCTCTGGCAATTCTGACGCTCACTTCGTCATCGATGGTGACATTTTGCGACAGTGTGCTGCCTAGGTATGAGAACCGTTGCACTGTGTTGAGTCTCTGGCCATTGACAGTGATGCTAGGCTCAACGTAGGGCCTTCCAGGCGCAGGCTGATGGAGGACTTCAGTCTTCTTGGTGTTGATCGTCAGACCAAAGTTTGTGCAGGCGCTGGAGAACAGGTTAACGCTGCGTTGCATGTCGGCTTCTGAGGCAGCATTGAGGGCACAGTCATCAGCAAACAGGAGGTCTCTGATGATGTCTGTCATAACCTTGGTTTTTGCATGGAGCCTCCGAACAAACCAACTGCCTTTATACACCCCAAAACTGCCTGTGCGTCAATTTTGTACAGCTGGGAAAAAATCAAGTAATTACGCAAATTTTTCAAATTATATCACGCCCCTGAGAAGTGTCAAATGGTATTTTCCGCTCCCCCTCTTATCTCTTTATATCTACGCCACTACAATAAATGGTATTACTGTAAACATGTGTGAATATTATGTCACGCCCCTGAGAGGTGTCAAACGGTATGGTCCGCCCCCACCTCTTATCTCTCTATATCTACGCCACTACAATAAATAGTATTACAGTAAACATGTGTGAATTTTATGTCACGCCCCTGAGAGGTGTCAAACTGTATGGACCGCACCCCCTCTTATCTCTCTATATCTACGCCACTACCAAAAATAGTATTACATTAAACATGTGTGAATATTACAGCAATACACAAGTAAGTATTCTTTATTCTTTTGTTTTTTAATGATCTCTTTGTTTTATATCGAAAGTATGATGGGGGCGGATTTATTTTGGGGGGAGACAATATTTTACAGGGTAGGGGCGAATTTATTTTAATCGGGAGGAAAACATTTTCTGCCCCGGAGGATTTGTTTTAAAACGGAGTCTCCGTGGGAGACTCTGTATGGGGGAGGATTTATTTTGCAACACCGGCAGAGCCCTAATTTATATATATTTTCATAACGACTCCGGCAAATCCGAAATCTGGCCATTTTAGCAAATCTGACCCCGGCTCAGGCCGGATTTCACTTCATAAATCCGGCGAAATCCAGCTCCGGTCAGATTTCAAAATTTTGATTCCGGTACATCCCTACTTTTAAGTGGAAATTTTATATTTTAATACAGTTTAATAGTGTATTTTACGTATTAGATAAAATATTTTAATTAGGTGTTAATTAATTTTTTTTTCAAAAGTGTGACCCCGAGATTTATGACAGCTTGTGACAGGGCGGAGCGGGGTAAACTGGTCAAAAATAGCATGACGTACTTTATGGACGGCCCCATGTGGGACAAGACTCGTGCAAATAAATCTAGCAGACGTTCAACATTTCCAGTTCCATCACACACACAAAGAATGACATAATCAAGGCGACAATTCAAGACTTCAGAGCTCTCCAACCGGGTCCCAGCTCAGAGGTCAAGGGTCATGGTAACGTCCAAAAAATATACAAAGTACGGTGACCGTGGTAGAGCTATTGTCCCAGATTACATCAGTTATGTTACCATAACAGGCAAATGGGACAGACAGCTCATTTTAACGGTAAGACTTACTTGGCTTTATACGTGAAGACTGACTCTGTGGAGAGCAGCCTTAGTTTTATAGAGGGTTGTTTGACCACTATGGACATTAGCGAACATTCACTATGTGATAGTTTGACCACTATGGTGAGGTAGTAAATGGTCTCACTAAATATTCACGCGCCTTTTCACCAATAATACAGAGAACACCGGTTAAAAAAATATTGGACATTTTTCTGGACATTTCCTTTGCCCTACATAAAGTGAGCTCCTGACCCTGACCTACTTCAAATCTACTGACCATCACTCCACTCGCCCCCCCTTCCCACCTTAAATGCTGTCAGGACTCTGGTCCAATGTCTCAGCTACTTCGTCATGTCTGCTAGTCTGGGGACAACGTTTGGGACAAGACACTTGAGATTTTTTTTCAGGTTTCGGTCTCAACCAAAAGCAACTTCTTACACCGGCCTTTGAACGTGTTAACAACGTCACTCATGGTGATGCTTTCCGGTCACGTGCTAGTGGCAATGGCGACTCGACCTGAGCTACCACCCACATCTGAAAGTTAAATCTGAATTCAGCACAAACTATGACAGTCTCCTCACTGAACCTGACTTCCTGCACCCCAACCCCCATGACTTTGTGTTCAGGGGAGACGAGAATCTACTTAATCCCCTCATACGAAGCCCTAAATGTGCCCCCTCCCTCCTCCTTTTAGGGAGGAAGCCAAGTAGACGTCTCAAAAGCTGAAAGAAACAGTTCGACATAGATAAACATGTCTTTTAAGTAAACAGCTGGGCAAAAAGGCAAAGGATGGCGGGGGAGGGGGGCAGTGAGATGACTTATGTTAACAAAATGTGAAAGTAATCTTTGAGTTAAAACATGTATGTGAGCCAATGATATAAAATATTCTTTCTTTCCATGACACAAGAGTGGAATGATATTGATCTGTCTATAATATTAGGCAACTTCTTGTGACAGATAAATGTACCTATATTATTATTATTGTAATGCTTTAAGCGAGTGATAGCAAGTGTTTTGTACAACAAATCGAATCGTATCTCTTGTTTTGGAAAATTCAGATCAATTGCTCTCTGAAAGCTGTGACTTACACCTGATCAACTCGCTCCATCTGCTGAGCGGCGCCATACAACATTGTCTGAGCCCAGGACCAACTGAGCGGCGCCATACAACATTGTTGGAGCCTAGGACCAACTGAGCGGCGCCATACAACATTGTCGGAGCCTAGGACCAACTGAGCGGCACCATACAACATTGTCGGAGCCTAGGACCAACTGAGCGGCGCCATACAACATTGTCGGAGCCTAGGACCAACTGAGCGGCACCATACAACATTGTTGGAGCCTAGGACCAACTGAGTGGCACCATACTACATTATCTGAGTCTAGGATTCAGTTTTGGCACATCTCTGCCATCCTTGAGCTCTGCAGTTTGATCGTCTTGACCAGAGGTTCTCAAAATGTTCATGTTCAGAAATTCCTTTAGAAGGTTTAGAATTTTAGCGAACTACAGCCGCGGTTATGGAGTCTATGTGTCTGCATGCGAATCTTCAAGTTAAATTTGTTTTTATGAAATGAGGGTGGTAAATGCAAATAGCCGATCGCGCTGCCTGAATCGTAGATAATATCGCCATGACAGTATTTTCGTTAATTTACGACATTCGAAGAATGATGTGCAAGCACCAAAGTACAACTATATAGAATTATAAATTATAAAATACTACAAGTAATGAAGCGTGGCTTAATTTAGAGTTATTTGCATATGTGACATGATTTGATCATAAGAACCGAGAAATTGTCGTTTGGATGTAAAGGCATTAAATTAATTTCTGTTCCTTTAGCGGACCCATTGCAGTTGCCTAGTGGACCCCAGGTGGTCAGCGGCCACAGTTCGAGAACCTCTGGTTTTGAAAACCAAAACAGCACAATCTGACATACATGTGTATTGCATTAATTTGTTAATAAAGACTTTTCAGATGAGAACGTCTCTACGCTGTGCAATTATATTACGTACAACCTTTCCTACTAGATTACGTGACACCGGCCCTTGGTCACCACATGGTTCATCGATTTCCTGTTATTGATGAGTATTTATAGCTGTGCTCAGACCGCAAGGAAAGAGAGTGGAATGTTGGTGAGGGGGAATGAGATGTCAGCAGGACGTTGATCAGACTGTAAGGTCAACAGCAGACATCACGTCAAGTGTCATTGTGTTGACATGAGGGGCAACTTGACCTGAGGGGCGCGGTGGTCGATTGGCAGCGCGCTCGACTGGCGTACCGATGGTCACGGGTTCGAATCCATATGAAGGCAAGGGCATTCCTGAGTCACCCAGCTCCGAATGAGTACCTAACACTAGTTAGACGGCTGGGTAATGCGTAGAACCCACAAAGCCGTGGCCTGTGAACGCTGCATCACTTGATCATCTGTCATGGTCTGTGGACGCAATTATCTTCTGCATAGCGTCTGTATAGATTATCTAAAATAGATAAGAGGGGCAACTGAACCTAAGGGGAAACAGAGCCTGAGTGGCAACTGAAATGAAAGGCAACTGAAAAAAATATTTGAAACTTATTTTTTCTCCTTAAATTTTCATATTTCGATCAACTTTTATTTCAGTATAATAATAATTTAATAATGATAATCTTTAATGTTGAATGCATCACAAAAATATCTTAGCTCCCCTACCCACTGGTTGAATATCTTAGCTCCCCTACCCACTGGTTGAAGATCTTAGCTCCCCTACCCAATGGTTGAAGATCTTAGCTCCCCTACCCACTGGTTGAAGATCTTAGCTCCCCTACCCACTGGTTGAATATCTTAGCTCCCCTACCCACTGGTTGAAGATCTTAGCTCCCCTACCCAATGGTTGAAGATCTTAGCTCCCCTACCCACTGGTTGAAGATCTTAGCTCCCCTACCCACTGGTTGAAGATCTTAGCTCCCCTACCCACTGGTTGAATATCTTAGCTCCCCTACCCACTGGTTGAAGATCTTAGCTCCCCTACCCAATGGTTGAAGATCTTAGCTCCCCTACCCACTGGTTGAAGATCTTAGCTCCCCTACCCAATGGTTGAAGATCTTAGCTCCCCTACCCAATGGTTGAAGATCTTAGCTCCCCTACCCAATGGTTGAAGATCTCAGCTCTCCTACCCACTGGTTGAAGATCTTAGCTCCCCTACCCACTGGTTGAAGATCTTAGCTCCCCTACCCAATGGTTGAATATCTTAGCTCCCCTACCCAATGGTTGAATATCTTAGCTCCCCTACCCACTGGTTGAAGATCTTAGCTCCCCTACCCACTGGTTGAAGATCTTAGCTCCCCTACCCAATGGTTGAAGATCTTAGCTCCCCTACCCAATGGTTGAATATCTTAGCTCCCCTACCCACTGGTTGAAGATCTTAGCTCCCCTACCCACTGGTTGAAGATCTTAGCTCCCCTACCCACTGGTTGAATATCTTAGCTCCCCTACCCACTGGTTGAAGATCTTAGCTCCCCTACCCAATGGTTGAAGATCTTAGCTCCCCTACCCAATGGTTGAATATCTTAGCTCCCCTACCCACTGGTTGAAGATCTTAGCTCCCCTACCCAATGGTTGAAGATCTTAGCTCCCCTACCCAATGGTTGAAGATCTTAGCTCCCCTACCCAATGGTTGAAGATCTTAGCTCCCCTACCCAATGGTTGAATATCTTAGCTCCCCTACCCACTGGTTGAAGATCTTAGCTCCCCTACCCACTGGTTGAAGATCTTAGCTCCCCCATCCACTGGTTGAAGATCTTAGCTCCCCTACCCACCCGTTCCCTCAAAGAAGCAGATGTTCTACTTTATTTTCCATGTAATTTGTATCCGAAGCTCACATACAGTTTACTGATTTACCAACTGAAACGCCGTAGCGCGGCATGTCTCATAAAATGTTTTTGTTTTTTTAAAATCTTTCTTATCTTATCTGTTACAGACACTCCTTCGATACAGACGATTATTGCGTCATACGCTTATCTATGGTTTGTGTCTAGTTCTGCATTCTTATTAGAGTTTTAAATGTTGATAAAGTGTTAGTTTTCCTGGTTTGTTCAGGCAACCCATTCCACGCCCGAATTCCGGACGGGAAGAACGAAAATTTGTATGTGTTTGTTCTTGCATACGGACTAAGAAAGGTGTTTTTATCCTTATGTCTATCTGAGGGTTGTAAATTAAGTTATCGTTGTGTTGTATTTCTAAGTTAGAATTAATTGCTTTATGTATGATTACTACTTTGCTCTTGGTCCTTCTATTCTCTAGTGTTTCAAGGTTTAATGATTTAACGAATGGTGTTATTCTTGTAAATTTATTTTTTTCTGTTTTACACATTTTTGTTTAGGTATAGCATAGCAACGTTAGGCCTTGTTTTAAAGACACTCCCTTTGGAAAATAATATTGTTACTTACATGAAATGGGTGAAAGTAAAATAAAATAATTTAAAACCGAAGATTAGAAAGGATGCAAAAATATAATCTAAATTTTTAAAAATAATTTCTTAGATGAATAAAGAAAAAAGGTCATTTAAAAAAGAACAACAGACATCGTCTTAACTTAAAGAAAAATAAACCAAGCACATAAATTGTTAGCAGACGTTATGATTAGCTATAAATTAAGCCAATTTTTTTAAAATTAAAACTGAATTCAGACGAAATTAAAGAAGTTATTTTTTAAAATTAATTTTCTTCACAGACTTATTTTTGTTTAAGTTATATTTCTGCTTATTATTATTATTACTATCGCTCTTATTATTCACATTTGACATTTTTTTAAATTTATTATTTTTTTAAAATATTAATACGAAGTGACTAAATATAACAAAAATTATATAAAAATTGAGCAGTTTAAAATCTGTGGCAAACAAGTACCTTGACCTTAGTCTGGCGATGGCATAATTCTTCCTTGATGACGTCATATTTTAATAACATCGTTTGAGAAGTTACCACCAGGAAAGATCCAATTCTTATTTGGGTATTTGCTTAACGTCTGCGATGTGAGAGATGTGTTACAAAAGTCAAGTCAAGATCGGTCTTAACGCTACGTAGATAAACTTACGAGAAATGTGTGTCTAGCAAACAATCAAACAAAGAAAACAAACAAACATTTACGTGGTTACAGTGGCAGCCTTTAAATATTTTAAACAAATTTTTATAAAATTATATAATGCCACAAAATTAAAACTAAAATAATATCAACAACAGATTTGGAGAAATCATGTGATAAGTTTAATCTCTTTAGCAATACAAAAAGTTTCATGAGCAAATTTTTAAAAAAATCTCTGATGGAATACCGCCATGATGAGAGGAAGAGATCTCTGGAAACAAATATAGAAGATTAATACTTAACTGCTTAATGATTGAGAAAGAATATTTATAACTTTATCTGTTTTTTAAGCCCCTCAAGGTTTCACAAAAACACAAGAAGCTAATTTAATGTCAACACTTGCAAGGTTGTCGTTATCAGCGCATGCAATGATTCTTTATTGAACAGCTGCTGATATCAACAGCTGCAAGTTTTCTTAAAATAAAGAGCTTCAATTTTTTCGTATCTAAAACTGCAGAATTTCTTGTACACATACTGTAATATGGGTGTTCAGCGATGTGTTCTCGCAGCTAACATCTCTGTACCTACATAACTAAGATCATTTCTTGTACACAGACTGTAATATGGGTGTTCAGCGATGTGTTCTCGCAGCTAACATCTCTGTACCTACATAACTAAGATATAAAGAACCACATGCAGTCAAGTCTATTGCTTAAGTTGGTCTGAAAACAAATGATTTGACATTCAATAACATCTCACAAATATACATGTCTGTATACAGTTTATAAAGCACCCTTTGACTCGAAAATAAAAGATAAAATAAAAGCATTCAGAGATGTGGTTTAGAAAGTTTTATCTTAATTATCAAAGCATGATCATAGAATTATTAGGACGAGAGACACTAAAATAAAAGCGCGATTAAATTATGAAGAAGCTCATAAAATTCTGTACCCTTTAAAGGTTTTTCTTTTAAACATTATTTACATATAAGCATATTATCATGGTACAAACAGCTAGAAACAGCAAACGTTATGGTACATTTTTTTCATTCACAACAATCCATTCAAAACGAATTCATCATCAATAATGTCTTTGACAGGTGCAAAAAAGTGATTCCAATTATAAACGTATAAAGTGATTAAAAGTGAAAATAAAGTGATTGAACATTACAAACATAGAGTCAGAGTAAAAAGAGCTGCAATGACTCTAGATTAGTTAGGGCCTATATACAATACCATTCACCTAAAAAATGTAAAGTATAAATCATAACAATACTGTAATCAAAACGTCATGGCTGTTTACGAAATTGTTTATTGCTAACAAAATAACACACACACACACACTAAAAAAAAAGCATGACCTTTTGAAGTTTGGGTCTCAGAGTTTTAATTTTTCTGCTTTCTGAATTGTAAACACGGCAAGCGTCCGTGACATTGGTGAAATGTTTCTTATTTATGCTTGAAGCTATGAAAGATTATGTAAATTTCACAAAGATTATGTTAATATTTCACAAAGATTTCGGTAAAATTTCACAAAGATGTCGTGTCGTTAAAATTTCACAAAGATTTCGGTAAAATTTCACAAAGATGTCGTTAAAATTTCAGAAAGAATGTTTTAAACTTTCACGAAGACTTTTAACAGCTATGAAGTCAGGAAATAAGAAGCCCATATTTAGCGTCACTATACTCTTGTGTGTTAATTTCACGAATAGAGATCAAATTCGAAGATATATTTTTAAATCCTTTATTTTAAATTTTAACTCGTAGCGTCTGTTCGTCTGTCACAAAATCTTTGGATCGATTTTTAACCAACTTCCCTGTATCCTATCAAGCTGAAATTTTGCAGGCAGACTCGTGGAAACGATAAAAATTACATATCAAAATCTCACATCATTGAATGTACTGTAATTAAATTAATGAATTTCTAGATTATCTCTATGATTCTCTAAGTAGACTTTGCTAGACTGTCGCAGTGCGTATTATATTGAACAACCTTTTTAATGTTTTAATTAATCATTAATTTCGATTAAAGCTAAAAATTAAAATTTACGATGTCATAAGTAACATTTATTAAACGTTCTTGTTGAAAATCTAAATAACACTGGAATGTCTCCTTTATTACCACGTTTTTATTAACTTGCTTTCGTGTCTGTCCGCAATTTTTCAAATTTGCCAACGTAAAATATAACCACTTTTGATGGTCCTAGAGGGCTCAAAATTTTACCACAAATAAATCTTGGATGACAATGCATAGTATCAAAATTTCAGATCGATCAAATGTACCGAAATTAAATTATTGCATTTTTTAGTTTATCTCTCTCTATATAAGCATCTATATCCGTCCGCTGTATTTAAATTTCACGTGCCGAGTTCACTCCGTGACCTCATCGCCGTTAGGCTGGCGCTGATGAGGTGTTTGGTAAAATAAATCCAAGTAAAAAAAGATGTTTAAAAAACACGTTTTTATTAGTGGACTAAAAAGAAGAAAATAAATAAAAGTAAAAAAAGATTTTTAAAAACCACTTTTTATAAGTGGACTGAAAAGAAGAAAATAATTTAAAACTTATAACTTCAAGTAATTTAATTTAATATGACTAAAAACGTGGGGCGGGTGCTTATTAGGTTTAACCTATGCACTTCACTCATTCTCTCACTTATAGATCTATCTGTTGCCTTCTAAATTATAAATCTGTAACTTTTATACCAAACACCCGCCCAACATTTTTAGTCATATTAAATGAAAGTACTTGAAGTTATAAGTTTTAAATTATTTTCTTCTTTTAAGCCCACTTATAAAAACGTGCTTTTAGAAACCTTTTTTCACTTTCATTTATATGTCATCTTTTAACAAACTACGCAAAAAGACAAGTGTGTTGACATTATTTGGTTCAAGTGATGAGCGGGTCTAATGGAAAATGTAACCAGCCGAGCTGAACAATTATTCATATCTAACTGAGGTAACTGGTATGCACAAAACGGTCTTGGCAGGGAATGAAATTATCGTATATAGGTGTCTATTAAGTTTCTACCATTATAAAGGGTTAATGGATTCAGTAACTTTCATCGCCATTATGTAACGCAGTAATTCATCAGAAGAGCTGTCGTCATTTTCCGTCTCCGAGTCAGTCTCCATTACTGCCCTTAGCTTAATACCTTTGGCATCTGGTTTGATAAGTAGGCGAAGTGTTTGAACCATGGTAGGCAAACGATTTCTTACAATGGATACAATAAACTTTATCAACATTTTGAGCATTCCTGCCAGTAAATAGTTTAGAACCAAAATTTTTGTGTAATAGTCAGGAAACTTGTTATTATTTTTTCGGCCGCTATTTTTATTATCATTTTTTGTTACTTTTTTACTTCCAATAATTTATAAGTGATGGGTCGATTAATCGTTAAAAAATAATTTAATAGTTAACGATTAATCAAGAAATTAATCGTTAATTTCCGCCGCCCTAGTTTTTATCCTTATGTCCATCTTTCATATATTGTTTTGATTACACATTTTTTGTATGTTATATTTTATTTAAAAGCTTTTATCGCAGTCCTATTCTATATGATGTATTCTATATGATGTATTCTATATGATGTATTCTATATGATGTATTCCATATGATGTATTCTATATGATGTATTCTATATGATGTATTCTATATGATGTATTCTATATGATGTATTCTATATGATGTATTCCATATTATGATGTATTCCATATGATGTATTCTATATGATGTATTCTATATGATGTATTCCATATGATGTATTCTATCCTATATGATATATTACCCTAAAAGTAAACCTAAAAATTATGAACAAATGAGTTAAACACAATCAACAACCCCCCCCTCCCCACCCCAAACTTCTCAGAATGCTTCACGGCGCTCCGCGTCAAATTAGGGTTGGATATAATCAGTTTGAATTAGCTGGGATTGAAATACCTGCAGTGACGTGCACAGGTCGCCAGCAAGGTGGTCTGGCAGTGAGGCAAACAAGAGACTAATCACGTGACATACAGCAGTCGAGCAGACGTTCTGCCTCTTAGAAATTCCAGATCAATTACGTCATCAGAAAACTCTGGAACAAATGAGGGCAGAAAGGCGAACAAACTAAATAACGGACAATATGCAGAAGTAATAAATGTCTTCTCTGTGCTCCCAGCACGTTAAAAAATTTCTGTAATTGAGTTTGTATTCCGCAGTTTCTGATAGAAAAAAAGTTGTTAAAAATATTTTCAATAATTTTCAACCGAAACGTTGCATGTTATAACAGGAAACTTCAAATGTTTGAAAACTTTTCTGCCAATTTAAAAGCGGATTTGTCGACATTAATCAATCAAATTCAATGCAAAAAGTAAAATACAAAGATGGATAATTAGTGGATAATTACTTACACAAAAGCACAATGGCAAAATATCATTCCTTTCAACTACATGCTTTGCATTTTTAATAGATTGAAATTTTTTTTTGGAAAACATGTTTGCAATCTACTATTTCATTTACATCTTCAACCAGGGAACTAAAAAGATAAATGATTATTACGTATGAAATAAATTATCTTGAAATAGTAATTTCAAATGCGTGCAAAATAAAATTCTCGAAATCTGGTATAGTGGAGATTCTTAGCAATACCCCAAGTACCTATAGGGCGTCATAGTTTACTTTATACTTTGAAAAATAAGTCAATAAAATTATATGGTTGAGCTTTGACCGTAAAGTCGGGTGATAATATGTGGTAACATATTTATGTGGCTTGCAAAAATGTCTCAAAGTGACAAATTCGTCTCTTGAACAGTTTGCAAAAAGATGTGGTTATCACCAATGTTCCCTTTAAGGTTCTTTGGTCCATGTGCAAAGTAAATAAACTCGTGTGCAAAGTTGCACATCATCCATTTCTTGTGCAATACTTTAATAATTTTGCTGCGCGGTAATTCTAAACTGCTGAGCGGCTTCGATAAGAAAACTTCGCGGCCGCGCAGCTTAAGGTGAACATTGGTTATCACCTACATACTCTATCAGAGATGTGGGCCGTGAGGATAGGGCCGTGAGGACAGGGCCGTGAGGACAGGGCCGTGAGGACAGGGCCGTGAGGATAGGGCCGTGAGGATAGGGCCGTGAGGACAGGGCCGTGAGGATAGTGTCGTGAGGCTGGGGTCGTGATGATAAGGCCGTGTTGACAGGGCCGTGGGATAGGGTCGTGAGGATAAGGCCGTGAGGATAGGGCCTTATCAAAATAGATATAATCACCAGAAATGTGAAGATTAAGAAATCAAGGCCTAATGACATATTTGTGGTAACCTCCTTCGGAAACATTAATATGTCTTACAGTACTAAATGCTAGCATGGAGTATTAGCCTCCCTTGAATACATCAATCTCTGTGGTGCCACTAAATTCTAGCATGGAGTAGTAGCCTCCCTTGAAGACATCAATCTCTGTGGTGCCACTAAATTCTAGCATGGAGTATTAGCCTCCCTTGAATACATCAATATCTGTGGTGCCACTAAATTCTAGCATGAAGTAACTCACTTAAAAACATCGATTTCTTTGATCCCACTAAGTGCTGATATGATGAGAATTCTCTGTCCATGGTGAAGTGACACAAGATATCGTAACACTTATATATGTATATCTCATAGTGCAGTTGAGTAAGCCATCATTATCTCCTCTGTATTTCACGATGACCGTTTAGTCATGGATCCATGGATTATCAACTGCTGCGTACATCCCGATGAGCCATGAATTATCAACTGTTGCGTACTTCCCGATGAGCCATTAATTATCAACTGTTGCGTACATCCCGATGAGCCATGAATTATCAACTGTTGCGTACTTCCCGATGAGCCATTAATTATCAACTGTTGCGTACATCCCGATGAGCCATGAATTATCAACTGTTGCGTACTTCCCGATGAGCCTTGAATTATCAACTGTTGCGTACTTCCCGATGAGCCATAAATTATCAACTGCAGCGTACTTCCCAATGAGCCATGAATTATCAACTGTTGTGCACTTTCCTAATGAGCCATTGACTATTATCTGTTGCGGACATATCGTCTGATTGTGTATTGTAAAGCTAAATTAAACTCCGCCTGGTCAAATGGGTCAAACTGTTGAAAGCTCATCCGGGTCACAGGGTCATGTGGTCCTTATGTCATGGTTCCAAGGTAATGAGGTCCTTATGCCATGGTCCTAGGGCCAAGATGTCTTTATGCCATGGTCACAGGGTTATGGGGTCCTTATCCCATGGTCCCAGGGTCCTGTGGTCCTTATGTCATACTGGTGTAGGCCTCGTGGTAGTAGATGTCAGTAAAGACATCCTGTGAAACTGGTTGCGGAATTTGAGTTTTCTGAGGACAAAAATAAACTGCTATACTCGGATATTACATTTGGAACAGTTACTTTTATGAAATGATATTAGAGACACATCTAATAATATTACATTTAAAATATTACACCATCTGAAATAAATACCGCACATTAAATGTTACTTAAACGCGTGAATTTTTAAAAATATTACTTGCACCTACGTGTTAGCTGCTAGCTATTAGCTGCTAGCCGCTAGCTGTTAGCTGTATTTTGAAGAATATATTTGAAAGTTTATAGGTTCAATCCTTTCCCTGCCCCCCCCCCGCCCCACAAAAAGTGTAGGGAAATAGTTAGCTTGTTGAAACCTGCATATAAAATACACCATGGCACAACTCCACATAAAGACAGCGTTAAACACTTACATGCTAGTGGGCCTGTCACTAGGAGTAGAGCACGAAGACATTCTCAGGAAATGACTCCGAAATTTGCGGGCACTTAAAAAGTACAGGTAAAAATTGAGCGCGTGTGTAGAGTCGAAGAGAAACAAGGCGATCTGACTGCAGAGGTATTTGATGGCGTAGCCCAGTGATCTCGGCTGGACATCCCAGTACACATTAGCCACAGTCAAGGCACAGAGCGGAAACAGGAACACGACGAACACAAGGGTGGCCGTGAAGAGCATCAACATAATCTGTCTCTGTATGGAGATGTCGTAGCAGCTGGACCTTCGCGCTAGTGGTGTCGAGTTGACGTTCCTGAGAGCGTTTCTGAGGCGGAACGACTGCCGGATGACGCGCATGATGAGAACGTTGAAGACCGCCAAGCAGATGAACGGAATGAAGGCCGACAAAGAAATGTTGGTCCAGTGCAAGTACTTCATCAGGTCAGCTGAGTCAGCGGTGATCATGCATGTGCTGATCTCATTGTTGAAATAGAACATCCATAGAATGGGGGCATACGCCCCCGCGATGACCACACCGACGATACAAATCCACATGATAGATTTCCTGTAGCCGAGGTACTCCTGAATCTTGAGCGGGTACCTGACCGCCACGAGTCGCTCGGCTGCCATCAGAACAAGGATCCAGTTGGCGTAAGAGTTGCAAAACGTCGCCAGGAAGATCAAGATTCGACAACCGGAAGTTCCAATGTTGATCTGGTCGACCAGGAGCTGGTAGATGGTCAGTTTTAGGAGCAGGGCCAGGTTGTCCATGACGGCCAACAGCACGACGTACAGCGTGAAAGAGCCGAGACTTCGCATACGAAATATTGTCACAATCGAGGCCAGATTTCCAGGAAATCCGACGGCAAATATTAACCACAGGTAATATTTGTTGATGGCCAGAGCAACGCGCTCTATGTCTCGAGACAGTTCATCTGAGTCCCCGTAGGTGGTGTTTGTAGCAGACGGGGAGCTTGTTACCACGTGGTACGTGTCGTAGTTAGTCAGATTTAGAGACGCCGCATCTAAAATTGTGGCATTCATTTTCAAGTCTTTACGAAACAAAAGTTTATTATGACTTGTTAGTCACGTGGTGATTAAAGCCTGCAACACATCTCATGACGAACGTTGGACATTGACGAGATCCATGTGCAGACAACAGTGTTCAGCGTTCGGAGAATTCCATACTTCGAACAGCAAAATTATTTAATTGTGCAGCTATTCCACTTTGAAAGGTGCATGGCAAACCATTTTATGCTGGAATAGTTAGGGCAACTGGAGATGACGTCAAAATTATTGAGGTGATTGGTGAGCTGTCAGTTGGAAACTGCATCTTGGGATATCTGTGGGGAGAAAAAGAGATTCTTTCATTTCTTAATCCAGAAAGACAATAAGAGATTTCATTTCTTGAAGTGAACGTTTTAAATTAGTTTGAGCTACAAACATGTCCATTAATCTTAAGACTCGAATTGATATTTGAAACATGTTCATCAATATAGCGTGACATCTACCAGAGGTTCAAAGGTTGAAGCGACCAAGTCAAGGAACACGTTACTTGAGAAAAGTTTTAGAAGAGCATCGATCAATGGTGACGGAAACAAATACCGTATGCAATCTTGTCACGCACACTCAAAACACTTAAATAAAATGTCTAATAGCTTAAAATGGAATATGGAGATTACAACACTTGCATCATGTATGTTATTGCAAGATTTATTTATAGTCTGTGTAATGCACCAAACCCTCAGACCTAAGTTCAGATAAAAGATAAAAATGTGTCCTCCCTTAACTCTGTTCGCTAGCGACTAACTTAAACATAGAGCACAGAAAGGGGGGGCTGTAGTGGTTGGTCCATCGACTGTCCCTGACAATAACAATGTGCATTCAACGTTAGTCCACAAAGAACGAGTAATGGAATGTGTCGCTTGTCATGTACGTGTGATGGAATGTGTCACATGTCATGTACAAGTGATGGAATGTGTCACATATCATGTACAAATGATGGAATGTGTCGCTTGTCATGTACATGTGATGGAATGTGTCGCTTGTCATGTACATGTGATGGAATGGGCCTCATGTCAAGTACAAGTGATGGAATGTGTCACATGTCATGTACAAGTGATGTATTGTGTCTCATCTCATGTACAAGTGATGGAATGTGGCGTATGTCATGTACAAGTGATGGAATGTGTCGCATGTCATGTACAAGTGATGGAATGCGTAACATGTCATGTACAAGTGATGGAATGTGTCACATGTCATGTACTAGTGATAGAATGTGTCGCCTGCCATGTACATGTGATGGAATGTGTCTCATATCATGTACAAGTGATGGAATGTGTCACATGTCATGTACAAGTGATGGAATGTGTCGCATGTCATGTACAAGTGATGGAATGTGTCGCATGTCATGTACAAGTGATGGAATGTGTCACATGTCATGTACAAGTGATGGAATGCGTACTTTTACTCACAAATACACTCGTGGGATTTGTCAGGGGAGAGAAGGCGGGGAAGAAGTTATTCCAGAGAATCTGCCGTATGAGGAGTTGGCAGAGAGGTAAATACGTCACAGAGGTGTAAAAATGTAACGGAGAGTTAAAGACGTTATAGGGAGGTAAGACGTCACAAAGAGGCAAAGACGTCACAGGGAGGTAAATACGTCACAGAGAGGTAAAGACGTCACAGAGAGGTAAATACGTCACAGAGAGGTAAAGACATCACAGG
>CALYLW010001622.1:59311-92650 GCA_944989445.1 Ampullaceana balthica | reverse complement strand
AATACGTCACAGAGAGGTAAAGACGTCACTGGGAGGTAATTACGTCACAATGAGGTAAAGACGTCACAGGGAGATAAACACGCGACAGAGAGGTAAAGACGTCACAGAGAGGTAAAGACGTGACAGAGAGGTAAAACCATCACAGAGAGGTAAAAACGTCATTGGGAGGTAAATACCTCACAATGAGGTAAATACGTCACAGAGAGTTAAAGACGTCTAAGACAGGTGAAGACGTCACAGAGATGTAAAGTCGTCACAGAGAGGTAAAGACGTCACAGAGATGTAAAGACGTCACAGAGATGTAAAGACGTCACAGAGAAGTAAAGACGTCACAGAGAGGTAAATACGTCAGAGAGAGGTAAAGACGTCATAGAGAGTTAAAGACGTCACAGAGAGGTAAAAACGTCTAAGGGATGCAAAGACGTCACAGAGAGGTAAAGACGTCACAACGATGTAAAGACGTCACAGAGGATTAAAGACGTCAGAGAGAGGTAAAGACATCACAGAGAGGTAAAGACGTCACAGAGATGTAAAGACATCACAGAGAGGTAAAGACGTCACAGAGTGGTAAAGACGTCACAGAGAGGTAAAGGCTTCACAGAGTTGTAAAGACGTCAAGGAGATGTAAAGACGTCACAGAGAGGTAAAGACGTCACCAAATAGATAAAGACGTCACAGAGATGTAAAGACATCAAAGAGAGGTAAAGACGTCACAGAGAGGTAAAGACGTCACAGAGAGGTAAAGACGTCAGAGAGAGGTAAAAACGTAACAGAGAGGTAAAGGCTGCACAGAGTTGTAAAGACGTCAAAGAGAGGTAAAGACGTCACAGAGAGGTAAAGACGTCACAGAGAGGTAAAGACGTCACAGAGAGGTAAAGACGTCTAAGGTATGTAAATACGTCACAGAGAGGTAAAGACGTCACAGAGAGGTAAAGACGTCACAGAGAGGTAAAGACGTCACAGAGAGGTAAAGACGTCACAGAAAGGTAAAGACGTCCGAGAGAGGTAAAAACGTCACAGAGAGGTAAAGACATCATAGAGAGGTAAAGACGTAACAGAGAGGTAAAGACGTCACAGAGAGTTAAAGACGTCAAAAAGAGGTAAAGACGTCACAGAGAGGTAAAGACCTCACAGAGATGTAAAGACGTCACAGAGATGTAAAGACGTCCCAGATAGGTAAAGACGTCACAGAGAGATAAATACGTCACAATGAGGTAAAGACGTCACTTGGAGATAAACACGCGACAGAGAGGTAAAGACGTCACAGAGAGATAAAGACGTCACAGAGATGTAAAGAGGTCACAGAGATGTAAAGACGTGACAGAGATGTAAAGACGTCATAGAGAGGTGAAGACGTCACAGAGTTGTAAAGACATCACAGAGAGGTAAAGACGTCACAGAGAGGTAAAGACGTCCGACGGAGGTAAAAACGTCCATAGAGGTAGAGACGTCATAGAGAGGTAAAGACGTCAAGGGATGTAAACACGTCACAGAGAGGTAAAGACGTCAGAGAGAGATAAAGACGTCACAGCGATGCAAAGACGTCACAGAGAGGTAAAGACGTTACAGAGAAGTAAAGACGTCACAGAGATGTAAAGACTTCACAGAGAGGTAAAGACGTCACAGAGAGGTAAAGACGTCACAGAGTGGTAAAGACGTCACAGAGAGGTAAAGGCTTCACAGAGGTGTAAAGACGGCACAGAGAGGTACAGACGTCACCGAGAGGTAAGGACGTCAGAGAGAGGTAAAAACGTCACAGAGAGGTAAATACGTCACAGAGAGGTGAAGACTCACAGAGAGGTAAAGACGTCACAGAGAGGTAAAGACGTCTAAGGGATGTAAATACGTCACAGAGAGGTAACGACGTCACAGGGATGTAAAGACGTCACAGAGATGTAAATCCGTCACAGAGATGTAAAGACGTCACAGAGATGTAATGACGTCACAGAGAGGTAAAGACGTCAGATAGAGGTAAAAACGTCACATAGAGGTAAAGACGTCACAGAGAGGTAAAGACGTCACAGGGATTTAAAGACGTCACTGAGAGGTAACGACGTAAACAGAGAGGTAAAGACGTCACAGAGAGGTAAAGACGTGGCAGAGATGTAAATATTTTACAGAGAGGTAAAGACGTCACAGAGAGATAAATACGTCACAATGAGGTAAAGACGTCACTGGGAGATAAACACGCGACAGAGAGGTAAAGACGTCACAGAGAGATAAAGACGTCACAGAGATGTAAAGAGGTCACAGAGATGTAAAGACGTGACAGAGATGTAAAGACGTCATAGAGAGGTGAAGACGTCACAGAGTTGTAAAGACATCACAGAGAGGTAAAGACGTCACAGAGAGGTAAAGACGTCCGAGAGAGGTAAAAACGTCCATAGAGGTAAAGACGTCATAGAGAGATAAAGACGTTACAGAGAGGTAAAGACGTCACAGAGATGTAAAGACTTCACAGAGAGGTAAAGACGTCACAGAGAGGTAAAGACGTCACAGAGTGGTAAAGACGTCACAGAGAGGTAAAGGCTTCACAGAGGTGTAAAGACGGCACAGAGAGGTAAAGACGTCACCGAGAGGTAAGGACGTCAGAGAGAGGTAAAAACGTCACAGAGAGGAAAATAAGTCACAGAGAGGTGAAGACTCACAGAGAGGTAAAGACGTCACAGAGAGGTAAAGACGTCTAAGGGATGTAAATACGTCACAGAGAGGTAACGACGTCACAGGGATGTAAAGACGTCACAGAGATGTAAATCCGTCACAGAGATGTAAAGACGTCACAGAAATGTAATGACGTCACAGAGAGGTAAAGACGTCACATAGAGGTAAAAACGTCACATAGAGGTAAAGACGTCACAGAGAGGTAAAGACGTCACAGATATTTAAAGACGTCACTGAGAGGTAACGACGTAAACAGAGAGGTAAAGACGTCACAGAGAGGTAAAGACGTGGCAGAGTTGTAAATATTTTACAGAGAGGTTAAACCGTTACACAGTCACAAGGTAAGGATATAAATAAAACAAAACCATTTTTTAATATTAAAAAAAACGCGCTACATAACGTCAGTGAAGGAAATAAATGTTATTTGTTACCGCAATAATTTTTGTTTCAGGATGTAAGTCACATTCGTGTGAGAAGAATGGCTATTGTAAAAGCTGTTGTAGAAATATCTGGCGTCAGATAGCAACTAATTTGCTCAGTGAGACACATGCGGGTATAGTAAATATAGTAAACAATTTTGTCATCTTCCGATTAGGAAGCAACAAAAAAATTCAAACTATTGAGGAATGTCCATACATCTTTTTTTCCATGTAATATATTCGATGAGTCCATTGTCAATTAAGACATAATGTGTGAGGGCTTGCTTTGTTTTTTAAACTACGTATTCATTGAAACACCCTTTGGTTGGCAGACTAGGCACCCCCTCATTGAAAGAAACAAATGCAGGACCTGGCCTAAATGTCCCTATATTCCGTGTTTACACCACTGCCAGATTTACCAATTTTATATTTATCCAATGAAGGATTTTTTAAATTTAAAGCATAGAAAGTTAATTCTGTTTTAGATTTAAAAGAAATTAACTTCTGTATGCTGTTAACATCAATAGATTAGATGCTTGGTTACAAAGGCGAAACGAAACATGAGAATTGATCTGCAGTTTTTGCCCTTTTGAAAGGGATTATGATTTTTAATTTCAAAAGCAATTATATGCTATACACAAAATCAATATATATAATTTGCTATGTATGTTCGTTCGGTCGTAACGCTATGTAATCAGGCAATAAAAGATTTTAGAAAGCGCACCGTTTAAAAAAAAAGCCTTGAAAAAAATTACTGCACCAAAAGTAATTCTTTTCGAACGTCCGCATAAAAATTTTCAATATGGAAATGAGATTTAATTTTTCTCTCTTTGTCTATACATTTTCTGATTACCGTATATACTCGTTCTATAGCCCGTTCGTTCATAAGCCGACCCCCCCCCCACCACTTTTGGAAGAGAAAAGTATTAAAAGTGTATAATCCGCTCGCAAGCCGACCACCCAAAACTAATAGACAGCTTAAACACAATTTAACACATTTTTTTAAAAACTACAAGCTAAATCGGTCAATATGATTGTTTACTTTGTACTGCCTATCTTTGTCTTTGTACTCTTCGTTAGGCAAGAGTTACCGGTATTTAAAAAAAATATTCTTTGGTAAACAGTGACGAAAGCACGTGCATTAAAAATCGTTGTTGCAAACAAAATTTGTAACACAATTTATTAAAACGTTCTCAAAAATAAATAAAATGATTAAACAAGGTAAGTCCAGATGTTTAATAATATATTATAGCTTCTGGTAGAGTAGTCGAATATTGTAGAATGTAGAAAAGGACCTTGATGATATGCAATAACAACACCGATATATCCAGGCAGAAATACGTTAATGACCCGCTCGTAAGCCGACAACCCAACTTTTCCCCCTAGATTTTGTTCGGCTTGCGAACGAGTATATACGGTATTTAATATACGGCTTTCAGCTGAAATATATTTATTTTGAAAACTTCCGTCATTTTAACGGGGTAATACACATAATGTATATTAAGAAATGAAATCTGTAAACAAATTGAACTATTTAAATAAAAATGAAATTAAAGTAATTGTGTTGCAACAAAATGTGGGAGAGCCTGCATTTAGGCTTCTAGATAAGTAGATGGATAACATGCAAACAGTTCAACGAACAAATAAAAAAAAGAAGGCTCGTTGCTTAAGTGTTCGTTGTTTTGTGACGTCTTGTCAAGCTCATACAGACCTTGTTTGCATGTTATCAATCTACTTGTGTTGGAACAACCGGTTTACAAAAGTCAAAATAAGAATATTCCCTTGTATTTACGTGTGCTACATCACAGATGTGCAGGTCAAGATATCCACAGTAGATGAGACTGGACCAGAGATATGCAGGTCAAGATATCCACAGTAGATGAGACTGGACCAGAGATATGCAGGTCAAGATATCCACAGTAGATGAGACTGGACTAGAGATATGCAGGTCAAGATATCCACAGTAGATGAGACTGGACCAGAGATATGCAGGTCAAGATATCCACAGTAGATGAGACTGGACCAGAGATATGCAGGTCAAGATATCCACAGTAGATGAGACTGGACCAGAGATATGCAGGTCAAGATATCCACACTAAGTGCAACTGGACCAGAGATATGCAGGTCAAGATATCCACACTAAGAGAAACTGTACCAGAGAGACATAAATAAAGATATGCTGAGCTTGAATAATACAGGATCCGATAGATGCACTTTGAGAATTAATTTAGTAGGAATAAAAAAAGGCGCAATATAGAAAGCTATATTTAGTTATGTCCTCATTAGCATGTCCTCATGTGGTAACATGATGCACAATGGCAATATTCTGTCCAATGTAAGGCCAATGTTTCTTATCCCTACACCGGATATAATCGATCAATACTTGTCCTTTGTCACAAACTTTTTCATTAGACTCGTAGGTTCGGGGAATTGGAAGTTGTTTAATAATGGGAACAGATGATTATATGATTAACTTGGGATGGAGAGGAGGATTATTCATCACAACGTCAAACACGTTTTGTAACTTGTGACTTAACTTGTGCTGAACAATATGTTCCCCAGCTCAGCCTCAAAGTGTTCATACGAGATAAGTCTACACGAGACCTTTTCTTCATAGTCAACAAAGAACTTCTTACCCCCTGCTTAAATCTAATACAAGCTGTTGTAGCAGCCGTAAGACATGACTTTATATCAATTAGCAAAGCCAATTCACTCTCTCTGCGTTTCGTGCAAAGGTGGGCTGACTTTTATATAACAGAAAAATATGTTAACATCGGTATAGTTGTAAACTCTGCGTGAAGTGGTATGTCGGCCAGACAGGACGATGAGTGGTTGATAGGTTCATTGAACATTGTTGTATTTCTATTAGTTTTGTTCTCAATCTATCTATAAAGTTAAAGATACATAATAACTTCTGTTTTTCCCTCATGTTCTTTGTACCCCTGTCTCTATCGTTGACACCAACGGAACAATTCCCTTTCGTTATCTGTTCATTTCATTGTCATCAATACCTTTTCCCTCTTCGTCACAATTTTATTTGAATATTTCATATTATTTATGACATGTTTATTGAAAAATGTTGTATTAGTCTACACAAGAATCTAGCTAGGGCTTCTTCTATCCAACATCCACGTACACTGTCGTACACTTGCCTCTATCCAAACATAACATACACTTGCCTCTATCCAAACATCCACATACACTTGCCTCTATCCAAACATCCCCACATACACTTGCCTCTATCCAAACATAACATACACTTGCCTCTATCCAAACATAACATACACTTGCCTCTATCCAAACATCCACATACACTTGCCTCTATCCAAACTTCCCCACATACACGCCTGTATCCAATCAAATTCAGTCATTTCACTACCATTTCTTGTCACTGTAGCACCTTGCTACTTCCTAAATCTTTCTTCATCTACGTGTCGTTAGATCAACGCAAAGGTCAATAAAAAAACGTAAAGGAATATTAACATGAGTTTTACAAATATTTGAGTAAAATTAAAGTAATTATGCGTTTGTGGGACAGATCAAAGATATTTCAAATTAAAAGTAATTTTGGTATAATTAAAAACTAGTTAATATTGAAAATCAATTTTTATTATAAATACTTTAAATTGTCAATACATTCATCAGATTGTCTTCCTTTATACGTTATTTTTTATCTCACAGAATAATTCTTCCTTTAAAAATCCAACAAGAACTTATTTTAATGTTCTATTGTTGAGAACACTCGTTTAGAAATGCACACTACTGTGTGTACACAGCCATAAAGATCTTTGTTAAGAAATGCACTCTCATAATGTGTGTACATGAACTAACCATGAAGATCTGTGTTAAGAAATGAACTATCATGTGTGTACATGAACTAACAATGAAGATCTGTGTTAAGAAATGCACTCTCATGTGTGTACATGAACTAACCATGAAGATCTTTGTTAAGAAATGAACTCTTATGTGTGTAAATGAACTAACCATGAAGATCTTTGTTTTTGTCACTAGCTAATGGGCAGTATCAGTTATACGCCTTGGAAATGAAACGCTCCCAGTCATTTGTAGAGTGGCTTGTCAAGACGACATTTCTGTCGCGAGGACATTACCCTTGTCGTCTGCTGGGACATCTTGTTACCCTTTCTCTCAGTCATGACTTTCTCTCGGTCACCTCCTCTTTCTCCTACTGTCATCTTTCTAGATGGTCCCCCTGGGACTTTGTCCCATTATTTGGAAATTTACAATCGTTGTCTGACCTCTTGACCTCATCACGTGACTCGCTTCGGCAGACTGATTGCCTCGAAATTGGCTCCGCCCACCCCCGGTGTACCATTACTTTTCATTTCAAACACTTTGTTTCTCATGTGTTAATGATATTTACAGTCACTAGCAGTCAAAACAAGAACTTGATTTGTTTCGTTCCTTCAACTACTAGCAATCAAAACCAGAACTTGATTTGTTTCGTTCCTTCAACTACTGGCAGTCAAAACCAGAACTTGATTTGTTTCGTTCCTTCAACTACTAGCAGTCAATACAAGAACTTGATTTGTTTCGTTCCTTCAACTACTAGCAGTCGATACAAGAACTTGATTTGTTTCGTTCCTTCAACTACTAGCAGTCAAAACCAGAACTTGATTTGTTTCGTTCCTTCAACTACAAGCAGTCAATACAAGAACTTGATTTGTTTCGTCACTTCAACGACTAGCAGTCAATACAAGAACTTGATTTGTTTCGTTCCTTCAACTACTAGCAGTCAATACAAGAACTTGATTTGTTTCGTTCCTTCAACTACTAGCAGTCAATACCAGAACTTGATTTGTTTCGTTCCTTCAACTACTAGAAGTCAATACAAGAACTTGATTTGTTTCGTTCCTTCAACTACTAGCAGTCAATACCAGAATTTGATTTGTTTCGTTCCTTCAGCTACTAGCAGTCAATACAAGAACTTGATTTGTTTCGTTCCTTCAACTACTAGCAGTCAATACCAGAATTTGATTTGTTTCGTTCCTTCAACTACTAGCAGTCAATACAACCTAACAACTGGTTAAATGGTGAACCTAACAACTGGTTAAATGGTGAACCTAACAACTGGTTAAATGGTGAACCTAACAACTGGTTAAATGGTGAACCTAACAACTGGTTAAATGGTGAACCTAACAACTGGTTAAATGGTGAACCTAACAACTGGTTAAATGGTGAGTCTAACAACTGGTTAAATGGTGAACCTAACAACGCGTTAAATAATGAGTCTAACAACTATTTAAATGGTGAACCTAACAACTGGTTAAATGGCGAACCTAACAACTGGTTCATGGTGAGCCTTACAACTTGTTAACCTAACAACTGGTTCATGGTGAGCCTTACAACTTGTTAACCTAACAACTGGTTAATGGTGAGCCTTACAACTTGTTAACCTAACAACTGGTTAATGGTGAGCCTTACAACTTGTTAACCTAACAACTGGTTAATGGTGAGCCTTACAACTTGTTAACCTAACAACTGGTTAATGGTGAGCCTTACAACTTGTTAACCTAACAACTGGTTAATGGTGAGCCTTACAACTTGTTAACCTAACAACTGGTTAATGGTTAGCCTTATTACTTGTTAACCTTTGCTTTAGCTTTTATTATGTTATATTCTGTAGACCCAAAATAGAAGAGAAAATTTAACGAAACTGACAAGAGGCACAAAGAGAGAAAACTAGAGAAAGAAAGAAAGGCAGAGAAAGAAAGAGGGATGAAGAGAATACAAGAGAGATGGAAAGTGAGAGAGAGAGAGTAAACTGGTTATAGACAAAGAGGGGAAAGAAAGAAAGAGAGAGACAGAGAGAGAGAGAGAGAGAGAGAGTGGGAGAGAGAGAAAGAAAGAGAAAACGATTGAACGAGAAGGGAAGGTAAGTGAGACACAGAATGTAAGTGAAAGTGAGAGAGAAAGTGAGAAGATAGTGAAAACGAAAGGGAGAAATAAAGAGAAAGGGAGAGAGAAAGTGAGAAGATAGTGAAAACGAAAGGGAGAAATAAAGAGAAAGGGAGAGAGAAAGTGAGAAGATAGTGAAAACGAAAGGGAGAAATAAAGAGAAAGGGAGAGAGAAAGTGAGAAGATAGTGAAAACGAAAGGGAGAAATTAAGAGAAAGGGAGAGAGAAAGTGAGAAGATAGTGAAAACGAAAGGGAGAAATAAAGAGAAAGGGAGAGAGAAAGTGAGAAGAAAGTTAAAACGAAAGGGAGAAATAAAGAGAAAGGGAGAGAGAAAGTGAGAAGAAAGTGAAAACGAAAGGGAGCAATAAAGAGAAAGGGAGAGAGAAAAGAGAAAGAAGGAGAGCGAACAGTGCATCAATTACTGATAATTGCTATTGGCTGACCGCTGGTCGAGCGAGCTGGTCAGTTCTTATAGATTAGGTGTCGTATTGGTCCTGTATTAATTGACGCACTTTAACGCCATTGAAACTGATCTGCATTATATGATAGAGGTTACTGAGTATAAAACTGTTATATGTGGTAACAGACAACATGAGTATCATACATCTTTTAGTATTTATCTTGTACTGCAGCATTTTCTTCTAAAAGTTTTTCAATTCCGTCTCTGACGTCACTAGTTTCCTTGAAGAGACTTGATTTAGTCATAGAACATATCAATACACACTGACCATTGTAACTTGATTTAGTCATAGAACATATCAATACACACTGACCATTGTAACTTGATTTAGTCATAGAACATATCAATACACACTGACCATTGTAACTTGATTTAGTCATAGAACATATCAATACACACTGACCATTGTAACTTGATTTAGTCATAGAACATATCAATACACACTGACCATTGTAACTTGATTTAGTCATAGAACATATCAATACACACTGACCATTGTAACTTGATTTAGTCATAGAACATATCAATACACACTGACCATTGTAACTTGATTTAGTCATAGAACATATCAATACACACTGACCATTGTAACTTGATTTAGTCATAGAACATATCAATACACACTGACCATTGTAACTTGATTTAGTCATAGAACATATCAATACACACTGACCATTGTAACTTGATTTAGTCATAGAACATATCAATACACACTGACCATTGTAACTTGATTTAGTCATAGAACATATCAATACACACTGACCATTGTAACTTGATTTAGTCATAGAACATATCAATACACACTGACCATTGTAACTTGATTTAGTCATAGAACATATCAATACACACTGACCATTGTAACTTGATTTAGTCATAGAACATATCAATACACACTGACCATTGTAACTTGATTTAGTCATAGAACATATCAATACACACTGACCATTGTAACTTGATTTAGTCATAGAACATATCAATACACACTGACCATTGTAACTTGATTTAGTCATAGAACATATCAATACACACTGACCATTGTAACTTGATTTAGTCATAGAACATATCAATACACACTGACCATTGTAACTTGATTTAGTCATAGAACATATCAATACACACTGACCATTGTAACTTGATTTAGTCATAGAACATATCAATACACACTGACCATTGTAACTTGATTTAGTCATAGAACATATCAATACACACTGACCATTGTAACTTGAACTCATTGAACCTCCAAATAGAAGAGCTAGTCAACAACACTGAATATTTTGAGATAGATCAACAAAATAAAGACCTACAGAAACCTTCTCTAATGTTATACGTCACCCAGTACAGATGTTGACAGATTGAACCCACACATCAGCTCAAAATACGTTATGTATGCTAATACAGCCGAGTTCTTGGTGAGGGACGTGCAATCACTGCGGAGTCTTATGCCTCATTGCACTTTTGTAGTGTGTTGGTCAACAAATGTTCAGTTTTTACAAGTAACTATTCTAGGATTTGAAATATTGTTCTAGTGCAAGAAGCTAATGCTCTAAATTTAGAACTAATGTTCTTTGACTGTTAGCTATTATTATATATTTAGGAGCAAATGATTTAAGGTCAGAAGCCTTTTCCTACGTGTAGTAGCAAATGTTCCAGCGCTAGAAGGAAATCTTCCAAAGCAATTATTATAGAAGTCAATGTGTTACAGCTAGGACTTCAGTCAAATGTTATAGGACTAGAATCAAATGTTATAAGACTAGAATCAAATGTTATAAGACTAGAATCAAATGTTATAGGACTAGAATCAAATGTTATAATACTAGAATCAAATGTTATAAGACTAGTATCAAATGTTCTAGGTCCAGAATAAAAAATTCCAAAGTTAAAGTTAAATGCTCCATGGCTGAAAGTCTATATGGTTGGGAAAGAATCTAATGTTCTAGGCCTAGAATAAAATGATCAATGATTTAAAGAGAACATTTAGTACACAAAGGTTTTATCCATAAACCATGAGACACATGACATTACCCATCATCCATTTAGTAATACGCTGTAACTGTAAAGCCGTTACCCGTAATCTATTTACTCACAAATGACACCGCCATCTTGTTCCCACCCAACATGAGATCTCTACCCCCCTCCACCCACACCAATTCCTCTTTTAAAAAAAATTACACTTCCGGGAGCTGGACTCTTAAAATCTTTTTGTTTACTTTTCGTTTAGAGGCTAAAAGAGTGGGGACGATTTCTGATAGGACTATTGGATTGTGTGTTGACCAGTGAGTTGACAAATGAAAGGAGAGGAAAAGTTTGTTGAGCTGCGTCAGCTCTGGTTGGACTGATAGCACCAAAAATTCCCCAAAACAGACAATATCCATGATTAACTTAAAGTCAAATACGCATCAACAATGAATGACTATAAATAGAATCATTAGATGACTTATCCAGTCATTTTAAGGCCTGTACATCTGCTAGTTGTTAACGTGTTTCAACAAATGTCCCAAAGATAACACGAGACGAAAGATCTGCTAGTTGTTAACGTGTTTCAAGAAATGTCCCAAAGATAACACGAGACGAAAGATCTGCTAGTTGTTAACGTGTTTCAAGAAATGTCCCAAAGATAACACGAGACGAAAGATCTGCTAGTTGTTAACGTGTTTCAACAAATGTCCCAAAGATAACACGAGACGAAAGATCTGCTAGTTGTTAACGTGTTTCAAGAAATGTCCCAAAGATAACACGAGACGAAAGATCTGCTAGTTGTTAACGTGTTTCAAGAAATGTCCCAAAGATAACACGAGACGAAAGATCTGCTAGTTGTTAACGTGTTTCAACAAATGTCCCAAAGATAACACGAGACGAAAGATCTGCTAGTTGTTAACGTGTTTCAACAAATGTCCCAAAGATAACACGAGACGAAAGATCTGGTAGTTGCCCGAACATCGAAAATTTAATAAACGATGCTGTTTTTTTTCCAAACTATGAATAATTGTTCGAAAATTATAATAAAAATGTCAACTAAATTAAAGTTTAACTTCCTGTGCGTGCTAGTATATATCAGTTGCATACAAAAGCGTTGAACTATGGGTGTTAGACTATCTTACTGTTTGTACAAGTATATCTTGTTAAGTGTTTGTTTAAGTATAAATCGCTTGCTATGTGTACGACAATATTTTTTCAAGAGTGAGTCTCATGATTTCCTTATGAACGTTCAACACACGCTCTGTCTGAGCTGTGCCTGATTTACTGCAAATGCTTTCAGCAATCTGATCTTAGTAACAAGACTACAAATGATGCGCTTAAAGCATCTTCCAAATGTTATTTTAAACCCAAGTGCCATCAATTAGACATTAATTTTTGTGGATTAATGCCCCTAGACTCCCTTTGTCAAACCCCGATGGTTTTAACGAAAGAAAGATGAAATTTATAAACGGAAACGTTGACAGAAGAGAATGAATCTTGTTAACCCACGCTGCGTGGTCACCACGCCAAACACCAATCTCCGTCTTTATGACGCCCGAGACCAGCACCGCCGACGGCAGTAATTTCATCCCGCTAGGGATCTTCATTTCGGCCACCGCGTCCGTCAGGGAAAACCATCGCCTCGCCCTTGTTGACTCCCGGCGTAAAGTGCGTTCGTTTCTTTGAGGCATCCATTAAGTCGCCAAGCACTTTAGCAGGACCTACTTCTGATTCATCTCTACTGGAAGAAAACTTCTCTGCTTGTTGGAGCGCAACCTTTTAGCTTTGATGAGAAGACAGCGCTGGTGTTAAAATAGTTATCATAATTTCCATAGTCAATTTTAATCACAACATGCTTCTTTTGATTCCCGAGAAGTAAGTTTGTAAACAGTGATTGTGTGCGCAGTGTAAAGTAAATGAGTTTTTACGCTGTCTAAAGTATGTAAGTTGCCTCACTGGACAAACTCGAGGAACTGTTAATCGTAGTATTAAGTCTGTACTTGCTGTCATGTAGTCAATTTGTTACTGTTACAATCATTTGTTACCGGGTTACAAGGACGTAGAGTTGTTACTCCAGAGAGCCAACGGACTGGCACAAGTCTAATTAGCAAGCACTCTCCACAATTCGAGCCGATGTACCGAGTGACAGGTCAGGACAATGAATGATGACGTCAGGCTGGTCAGAGTGAGAAGGTTGGGAGTCAAAGAGTTAAAATAATTTCTTCACGAATTAAACGACTGATCAAATGGTTCAGGAAGTTGTTTTTCTTACACATTATTTTTCGGTTCAAATTTCTACAAAAATAATGAAAACACTCAGGTGCTAGGTGTTGGTTGTATTAGTTTCAACTTTAGTATTTGAGTATTCTAGTCATTAGAGTTAGTCACTGATATTCTTGTGTCCACTTACAGAGTACGGGAGGGGACGGTGTGAACGGATATCACGTGGTCAATGGTTGACTTTCACTCTGAGCAGGGGCGGGGACAGTGTGAATGTCACTCTGGCTGATGGAAAATTGTATGTGTCCTTGTAGGTGTCATTGTAGGTGTCATTGTAGGTGTCATTGTAGGTGCCATTGTAGGTGTCATTAGGTAAATTTATAATATAAAAACAGGGTATTAGTAGGCCTGACAAGACGTAACACAACATCGTGATTGTAGGTGTCATTGTAGGTGTCCTTGTATGTGTCATTGTAGGTGTCATTGTAGGTGCCATTGTAGGTGTCATTGTAGGTGTCATTGTAGGTGTCCTTGTAGGTGTCATTGTAGGTGTCATTGTAGGTGCCATTGTACGTGTCATTGTAGGTGTCCTTGTAGGTGTCATTGTAGGTGTCATTGTAGGTGTCATTTCAAGTTCATACATATCTCTTATACGCTTGTAAAGGTTCAATAAATGTCCGTACTGCGACTGTACCTTGCACTATAAATGTCCGTACTGCGTCTGTACCTTGCACAATAAATGTCTAAACTGCGACTGTACCTTGCACAATAAATGTCCGTACTGCGACTGTATCTTGCACTATAAATGTCTAAACTGCGACTGTACCTTGCACTATAAATATCTAAAAAGCGACAGTAACTTGCACTATCAATTTCCGTACTGCGACTGTACCTTGTTCATCTAATGTCAGTACTGCCAAATCTATAATGATGTCAACAAAACAGACCTGTCTACTGGAAGTAGAAACACAGAATATGCACGGACCAAGGAGCAGGGACCAAGGAGCAAGGAGCAAAGCTTAGAAAGACTTAAAACTGGGGTACGTTGTATGGCGAGTTTGGCGAGTCGTGAATGCGGTGGACAGAATATAGTGTGCTGGACAGCATATAGTTTGCTGGAGAGAATAAAGTGTGCTGGACAGATTATAGTGTGCCGGACAGAATATAGTGTGCTGGACAGCATATAGTGTGCTGGACAGAATATAGTGTGCTGGACAGAATATAGTGTGCCGGACAGAATATAGTGTGCCGGACAGAATATAGTGTGCCGGACAGAATATAGTGTGCCGGACAGAATACAGTGTGCTGGACAGAATATAGTGTGCTGGTTGTAATTATAGTACTTATGAGAATTATAGTGGGTCGGTCAGAAACGGATTTAAACTTTCTTTAACCGAATGACCTATTACAGTCAATTAAGAAATGAGTTAATCAAAACAATGATAAGAACCAACATATACAGAATCGATGGGAAGGGTGTGTGGGAATGGAAAGTTATAAGAGAATGGTATATGAGAATAAAATACAAAATACACAAACAAATTGCGCAATGAAAACAATACATTTGAGCTTTATTTTAAAACTAGCAAAATCCCCGCGCTCCGCTGCGGAAGTTAGAATTTTAGTAAGCGTTGAAAACCCGTTTCACACCAATTCAAAACACCAATAGATTTCAGTCTGAATCATGATCGATATTCTTGTTTGTTAATATTTGTCAAAGACGTGTAAAATTAAATGGGTACTAAAATGACATTACGGGCCCCCGTGCAAAATGGATGCAGGATGTGCATATCTCATAAGGTCTGAGGATTTCAATCTAGGTCATGATAGAGAAATGTGACAATATTTATTTAAATTATTTTTAAGGTAACAAAGCTTTAAATGTTTACGAAAAAAAATATTTTGGGTCCCGGCCCCAAAGGAACAGGCGTTAGAAGTTCATTACCCTATATAATTTTATTTTATTTTTAAAATTAAATTTGGCCATAGTTCATCCATTTACCTAGTAGCCACATTTTAAATTACCTTTTATATAACTAATGTTAAAATATGGCATACGGGCCCCCAGCCCGGAATAAGTGGTGTTTTTAAAACTTTTACTTTTAATGCCAGAAACCTTCGATGGAGCGTACCCAAAAACTTCCTAAAGTTTAATGGCCGTGGGATGAATAAAATACATTTACAAATAATACGTCTTTAAAAAAAACTAAAATAAGGGCCGGGGGCCCTATCGGGGTAATATGTAATGTTCAAAACAACAGCTTATTTCAATTTGGATTATATTGAATATATTTGTTAGTAAACATTTTTTTTAAACATTGAGTGAAATCAAGTGGTTAAAATGTCTTAAACGTTTACAAAAAAGAGATTAGGGGCCCTCGGCTAAAAAATATTGAAAAAATATAATTTTAATGCCCAAACGAATTTTAATATAGGCCATCAAATTTTTATCTTCGAAGTTTTGTAAAATTACATTTACACAGTATCCAAAGTTTTTTAAATTTGTAATTTAGCTCATATAAGTTAAAAATATTACTTTTGTGTCCCGGGCCCCTAGTGAGTGATAATTAAACCAAAAAAATTCGCCTGTTACCATCCCGGGAGTGTGCTCAACAACTTCCCAAAATGTCATGCTTCTAACTACACGGGAAAATGGAGAATCTGTGATGATTAACTTTTTATATAAGAAAAAAATTGGGCCCCCGGCCCCTTGTGATTGAAAATTTAAATATTTGTTGGCATGTTACCATCGCGGCAGTGTACTCAATAATTTCCAAAAGTTTCATGCTTTTACCTACACGGGAAATCAGAGAATTAGATTTGAGTCAGTTTTTATATAAGAAAAAGTACATTTGGGCCCCCGGCCCCCAGTGAGTGATAATTTAAACATTTTTTTGCATGCTACCATCGAGGGAGTTGACTCAACAAATTCCCAAAGTTTCGTGTTTCTACCTTTACGGGAAATTGGAGAATAAGGCAATTTTCAGTATAAGTAAAAAAACATTCTTTTACGCCACTTTGAATCGCGAGAGACTACTCAACAACTTCCCAAAGTTTCATGCTTCTACCTACTCGGGAAATAGGAGAATTAGTGATGAGTCTGTTTTAGTATCAAAAGAAACTACATTTGGGCCCCCGGCACCCATTAAGGGGTAATTTAAATATTGTTTTTACCTTTTACCTTCGTGGAAGTGTACTTAACAACTACCCCAAGTTTCATGCTTCTACCTACACGGGAAATATGAGAATTTGTGATTTTCAGTTTTTATACAGCTCATATAAGGAAAAAACTTCATTGGGGCCACCGGCCCCCAGGAAGTGATAATTTAAATTTTATTCCTCCCGTCGCTATCGCTGGTTTTTACTCAACAACTTCCCAAAGTTTCATGCTTTTGCCTACTCGAGAAATGAGAAAATTAGTGATTTCATAATCTATATAGTCCATATAAGGAAAAAAAAGCGTTTTTGGGCCCCGAGCCCCCAACAGTGTGAATTTTAAAATTCTTATTCGCCAATTATCGTTGAGAGAGTGTACTCAGCAAGTTCTCAAAGTTTCATGCTAATACCTACACGGGAAGTTGGAGAATTAGTGATGAGTCAGTTTTTTATATAAGACAAAAACTACATTTGGGCCCCCGGACCCCATTAAGTGTTATTTTAAATATTTTTTTCGCTTGTTACCATCGCGGAAGTGTGCTTATCAACTACCCAGTGTTTCATGCTTCTACCTACACGGGAAATAGGAGAATTAGTCATTTTTAGTTTTTATATAGCTCATATTAGGAAAAAACTTCATTTGGGCCCCCGGCCCCCAGGAAGTGATAATTTAAATATTTTTTCTCCCGTTACCATCGCGGGGCTGTACTCAACAATTTCCCAAAGTTTCATGCTTCTGCCTACTCGGGAAATAGGAGAATTGGTGATTTTCAAATAAATTTTATATAGGCCATATAAGGAAAAAAACGTTTTTGGGCCCCCGGCCCCCATGAGTGTTATTTTTAAAATTCTTTTACTCCAATTTTCGTCGCGAGAGGCTACTCGACAACTTCTCAAAGTTTCATGCTTCTAACTACACGGGAAGTTGGAGAATTATGGATGAATCAGTCAGTCAGTGAGTGAGTGAGTGAGGGCTTTGCCTTTTATTAGTATAGATAACACGAGAGCAGACGTTTCGGCTAATGCCTTCATTTATTACAATAACATAAAATACGTACTTACATGAGTAATATTGAAATTCTTAAAACATATTACATCATAAAATAGTTACGTAAAATAAAAAGAAAGGAAAAACAAAAACAAACAAGGATACAAGATATAGGAAAAAGTATCTTAAGTTGCACTGAAAACCACAACGGGAAAATTATTTTGTAGTTAGGTAAAATAATGAATTTGGTTAATTCCATAAGGAGCCAACGTACCAAATCGTTTTGATAAGTCTATTTTCCATGTGGATCCTATAATGGGTATTGCTTGCATATAAAATACCAGTTACTGCAATATCTGATATGCCGTTATGGTCAACACTGTTAAAATGTTTAGACACAGGACATTGAGCCTGTTTATTTATATATACAGGTGTTCTCTAAACCGATCTCCAAGACGACGACCTGTCTCACCCACGTAAATTTTATTACACCTCTTGCAAAGAATTACATAAAAAACGTTGCGACTTGAGCAAATGAATCCATCTATTATTATGAATTTTTAAAGAGGGAAAGAAATTTTGTTAATTTCAATCACATATAGACAAGTATTGCAACGGTTACGGTTGCAACATTTTGTTCCAATATGTGCTTTCATTGTGGGAAGGTGACTTCTTACAAATATATCTCTAAGGCTTCTATCTCTCCGGAATGCAAAAAGAGGAGGTTTTTTTGAAGACCTGCTGAGTTAGAGGGCCAGCCATGAGGATTTGTTTTGAGAATCACCTGGTGGGCATTAAAATTAGGGGGATGAAAAGTTAAAACAAATTAGGATCGCTCACATTGATCAGAAACAGATGATGCAAAACGATTTAGTACGTTGGCTCCATATGGAATTAACCAAATTCATAATTTTACCTAACTGCAGAATCTTTTTCCATTTGTGGTTTTCACCGTAACTGAAGATACTTCCTCCTTTTTCCTATATCCAGTGTCCTTGTTTGTTTTTGTTTTTCCTTTCTTTTTATTTTACATAAATATTTTATGATGAAATATGTTTAAAGAATTTCAATATTACTTATGTAAGTACGTATTCTTTGTTATTGTACTGATGAAGGCATTAGCCCAAACGTCTACTGTAGTGTTAGTTTTAAAAAAAAGCTCAAATTTATTGTTTTGATTGCACAATTTGTTAGTGTATTTTGTATTTTATTTAAAAGCTTTATCGCATTCCCATCTATATCTATATGATATATGAGAATAAAATATGGGAATCGTGTGTTGCAATAGTGAATGACCTGAAGACTCATGCAGTGGCAGGAGACGTCCAACCAATGACTGTACCCCACAATGACTGTACCCCACAATGACTGTACCCCACAAATACCGTACCCCACAATGACTGTACCCCACAATGACTGTACCCCACAATGACTGTACCACACAATGACTGTACCCCACAATGACTGTACCCAACAAATACCGTACCCCACAATGACTGTAACCCACAATGACTGTACCCCACAATGACTGTACCCCACAATGACTGTATCCCACAATGACTGTACCCCACAATGACTGTACCCATGATGACTGTACCCCACAATGACTGTACCCCACAATGACGGTACCCCACAATGACTGTACCCCACAATGACCGTACCCCACAATGACCGTACCCCACAATGACTGTACCCCACAATGACCATACCCCACAATGACTGCACCCCACAATGACTGTACCCCCACAATGACTGTACCCCACAATGACTGTACCCCACAATGAATGTACCCCATAATGACTGTATCCCACAATGACTCTACCCATGATGACTGTACCCCACCATGACTGTACCCCACAATGATTGTACCCCACAATGATTGTATCCCACAATAACTCTACCCATGATGACTGTACCCCACAATGACTGTACCCCACAATGACTGTATCCCACAATGACTGTACCCCACAATGATTGTACCCCACAATGATTGTATCCCACAATAACTCTACCCATGATGACTGTACCCCACAATGACTGTACCCCACAATCACTGTACCCCACAATGACTGTACCCCACATTGACTGTACCCCACAATGACTGTACCCCACAATGACTGTACCCCACAATGACTGCACCCCACAATGACTGTACCCCACAATGACTGTACCCCACATTGACTGTACCCCACAATGACTGTACCCCACAATGACTGTATCCCACAATGACTCTACCCATGATGACTGTACCCCACAATGACTGTACCCCACAATGACTGTACCCCACAATGACTGTACCCCACAATGACTGTATCCCACAATGACTCTACCCATGATGACTGTACCCCACAATGACTGTACCCCATTATGACTGTAACCCACAATGACTGTACCCCACAATGACTGTACCCCACAATGACTGTACCCCACAATGACCGTACCCCACAATGACTGTTACCCACAATGACTGTACCCCACAATGACTGTACCCCACAATGACTGTACCCCACAATGACTGTACCCCACAATGACTGTACCCCACAATGACTGTACCCCACAATGACTGTACCCCACAATGACTGTACCCCACAATGACCGTACCCCACAATGACTGTACCCCACAATGACTGTAACCCACATTGACTGTACCCCACAATGACTGTACCCCACAATGACTGTACCCCACAATGACCGTGCCCCACAATGACTGTACCCACAATGACTGTACCCCCACAATGACTGTACCCCACAATGACTGTACCCATGATCACTGTACCCAACAATGATTGTACCCACAATGACTGTACCCCACAATGACTGTTCCCCACAATGACTGTATCCCACAATGACTGTACCCCACAATGACCGTACCTTACAATGACTGTACCCACGATGGCTGTACCCTAAATGACTGTACCCATGATGACTGTACCCCACAATGACAGTATCCCACAATGACTGTACCCCACATTGACCATACCCCACAATGAATGTACCCATGATGACTGTACCCCACAATGACTGTACCCATGATGACTGTACCCCACAATGACTGTACCCCACAATGACCGTACCCCACAATGACTGTACCCATGATGACTGTACCTCACAATGACTGTACCCCACAATGACTGTACCCATGATGACTCTATCCCACAATGACTGTACCCCACATTGACTGTACCCCACAATGACTGTACCCCACATTGACTGTACCCCACAATGACTGTACCCCACATTAACTGTACCCCACAATGACTGTACCCCACAATGACTGTACCCCACAATGACTGTACCCATAATGACTCTATCCCACAATGACTGTACCCCACAATGACTGTACCCCACAATGACTGTACCCATGATGACTCTATCCCACAATGACTGTACCCCACATTGACTGTACCCCACAATGACTGTACCACACATTGAGTGTACCCCACAATGACTGTACCCCACATTGACTGTACCCCACAATGACTGTACCCCACAATGACTGTATCCCACAATGACTCTACCCATGATGACTGTACCCCACAATGACTGTACCCCACAATGACTGTACCCCACAATGACTGTACCCCCACAATGACTGTACCCCACAATGACTGTACCCCACAATGACTGTACCCCACAATGACTGTACCCCACAATGACTGTATCCCACAATGACTCTACCCATGATGACTGTACCCCACAATGACTGTACCCCACAATGACTATACCCCACAATGACTGTACCCCACAATGACTGTACCCCACAATGACTGTACCCCACAATGACTGTACCCCACAATGACCGTACCCCACAATGACTGTACCCCACAATGACTGTACCCCACAATGACTCTACCCCACAATGACTGTACCCCACAATAACTGTACCCACAATGACTGTACCCCACAATGACTCTATCCCACAATGACTGTACCCCACAATGACTGTACCCCAAAATGACCGTACCCCGCAATGACTGTACCCCCCAAATGACTGTAACCCACAATGACTGTACCCCACAATGACTGTACCCCACAATGACTGTACCCCACAATGACCGTACCCCACAATGACTGTACCCAACAATGACTGTACCCCACAATGACTGTACCCATGATCACTGTACCCAACAATGACTGTACCCACAATGACTGTACCCCACAATGACTGTTCCCCACAATGACTGTATCCCACAATGACTGTACCCCACAATGACCGTACCTTACAATGACTGTACCCACGATGGCTGTACCCTAAATGACTGTACCCATGATGACTGTACCCCACAATGACTGTATCCCACAATGACTGTACCCCACATTGACCATACCCCACAATGAATGTACCCATGATGACTGTACCCCACAATGACTGTACCCATGATGACTGTACCCCACAATGACTGTACCCCACAATGACCGTACGCCACAATGACTGTACCCATGATGACTGTACCCCACAATGACTGTACCCCACAATGACTGTACCCATGATGACTCTATCCCACAATGACTGTACCCCACATTGACTGTACCCCACAATGACTGTACCCCACATTGACTGTACCCCACAATGACTGTACCCCACATTGACTGTACCCCACAATGACTGTACCCCACAATGACTGTACCCCACAATGACTGTACCCCACAATGACCGTACCCCACAATGACTGTACCCATAATGACTCTATCCCACAATGACTGTACCCCACAATGACTGTACCCCACAATGACTGTACCCATGATGACTCTATCCCACAATGACTGTACCCCACATTGACTGTACCCCACAATGACTGTACCACACATTGACTGTACCCCACAATGACTGTACCCCACATTGACTGTACCCCACAATGACTGTACCCCACAATGACTGTATCCCACAATGACTCTACCCATGATGACTGTACCCCACAATGACTGTACCCCACAATGACTGTACCCTACAATGACTGTACCCCCACAATGACTGTACCCCACAATGACTGTACCCCACAATGACTGTACCCCACAATGACTGTACCCCACAATGACTGTATCCCACAATGACTCTACCCATGATGACTGTACCCCACAATGACTGTACCCCACAATGACTATACCCCACAATGACTGTACCCCACAATGACTGTACCCCACAATGACTGTACCCCACAATGACCGTACCCCACAATGACTGTACCCCACAATGACTGTACCCCACAATGACTCTACCCCACAATGACTGTACCCCACAATAACTGTACCCACAATGACTGTACCCCACAATGACTCTATCCCACAATGACTGTACCCCACAATGACTGTACCCCAAAATGACCGTACCCCACAATGACTGTACCCCCCAAATGACTGTAACCCACAATGACTGTACCCCACAATGACTGTACCCCACAATGACTGTACCCCACAATGACCGTACCCCACAATGACTGTACCCAACAATGACTGTACCCCCACAATGACTGTACCCCACAATGACTGTACCCCACAATGACTGTACCCCACAATGACTGTACCCCACAATGACTGTACCCCACAATGACCGTACCCCACAATGACTGTACCCCACAATGACTGTACCCCCACAATTACTGTACCCCACAATGACTGTACCCATGATGACTACCCCACAATGACTGTACCCCACAATGACTGTTCCCCACAATGACTGTATCCCACAATGACTGTACCCCACAATGACCGTACCCCACAATGACTGTACCCACGATGACTGTACCCTAAATGACTGTACCCATGATGACTGTACCGCACAATGACTGTACCCCACAATGACCGTACCCCACAATGACTGTACCCATGATGACTGTACCCCACAATGACTGTACCCCACAATGACTGTACCCATGATGACTCTATCCCACAATGACTGTATCCCACAATGACTGTACCCCACAGTGACTGTATCCCACAATGACCGTAAACCAAAATGACTGTACCCCACAATGACTGTACCTCAAAATGACTGTACCTAACAATGACCGTACCCCACAATGACTGTACCCATGATGACTGTACCCCACAATGACTGTACCCCACAATGACTGTACCCCACAATGACTGTACCCCAAAATGACTGTACCCCACAATGACTGTACCCCAAAATGACTGTACCTAACAATGACTGTACCCAACAATGACTGTACCCCACAATGACTGTACCCCACAATGACTGTACCCCAAAATGACTGTACCCCACATTGACTGTACTCCACAATGACTGTACCCCACAATGACTGTACCCCACAATGACTGTACCCACAATGACTGTACCCCACAATGACTCTATCCCACAATGACTGTACCCCACAATGACTGTACCCCAAAATGACCGTACCCCACAATGACTGTACCCCACAATGACTGTAACCCACAATGACTGTACCCCACAATGACTGTACCCCACAATGACTGTACCCCACAATGACCGTACCCCACAATGACTGTACCCCACTATGACTGTACACCCACAATGACTGTACCCCACAATGACTGTACCCCACAATGACTGTACCCCACAATGACTGTACCCCACAATGACCGTACCCCACAATGACTGTACCCCACAATGACTGTACCCCCACAATGACTGTACCCCACAATGACTGTACCCATGATGACTGTACCCCACAATGACTGTACCCCACAATGACTGTTCCCCACAATGACTGTATCCCACAATGACTGTACCCCACAATGACCGTACCCCACAATGACTGTACCCACGATGACTGTACCCTAAATGACTGTACCCATGATGACTGTACCCCACAATGACTGTACCCCACAATGACCGTACCCCACAATGACTGTACCCATGATGACTGTACCCCACAATGACTGTACCCCACAATGACTGTACCCATGATGACTCTATCCCACAATGACTGTATCCCACAATGACTGTACCCCACAGTGACTGTATCCCACAATGATCGTACCCCAAAATGACTGTACCCCACAATGACTGTACCCCACAATGACTGTACCCCCCACAATGACTGTACCCCACAATGACTGTACCCCACAATGACTGTACCCCCACAATGACTGTACCCCACAATGACTGTATCCCACAATGACTCTACCCATGATGACTGTACCCCACAATGACTGTACCCCACAATGACTATACCCCACAATGACTGTACCCCACAATGACTGTACCCCACAATGACTGTACCCCACAATGACCGTACCCCACAATGACTGTACCCCACAATGACTGTACCCCACAATGACTCTACCCCACAATGACTGTACCCCACAATAACTGTACCCACAATGACTGTACCCCACAATGACTCTATCCCACAATGACTGTACCCCACAATGACTGTACCCCAAAATGACCGTACCCCACAATGACTGTACCCCCCAAATGACTGTAACCCACAATGACTGTACCCCACAATGACTGTACCCCACAATGACTGTACCCCACAATGACCGTACCCCACAATGACTGTACCCAACAATGACTGTACCCCCACAATGACTGTACCCCACAATGACTGTACCCCCACAATGACTGTACCCCACAATGACTGTACCCCACAATGACTGTACCCCACAATGACCGTACCCCACAATGACTGTACCCCACAATGACTGTACCCCCACAATGACTGTACCCCACAATGACTGTACCCATGATGACTACCCCACAATGACTGTACCCCACAATGACTGTTCCCCACAATGACTGTATCCCACAATGACTGTACCCCACAATGACCGTACCCCACAATGACTGTACCCACGATGACTGTACCCTAAATGACTGTACCCATGATGACTGTACCGCACAATGACTGTACCCCACAATGACCGTACCCCACAATGACTGTACCCATGATGACTGTACCCCACAATGACTGTACCCCACAATGACTGTACCCATGATGACTCTATCCCACAATGACTGTATCCCACAATGACTGTACCCCACAGTGACTGTATCCCACAATGACCGTACCCCAAAATGACTGTACCCCACAATGACTGTACCTCAAAATGACTGTACCTAACAATGACCGTACCCCACAATGACTGTACCCATGATGACTGTACCCCACAATGACTGTACCCCACAATGACTGTACCCCACAATGACTGTACCCCAAAATGACTGTACCCCACAATGACTGTACCCCAAAATGACTGTACCTAACAATGACTGTACCCAACAATGACTGTACCCCACAATGACTGTACCCCACAATGACTGTACCCCAAAATGACTGTACCCCACATTGACTGTACTCCACAATGACTGTACCCCACAATGACTGTACCCCACAATGACTGTACCCACAATGACTGTACCCCACAATGACTCTATCCCACAATGACTGTACCCCACAATGACTGTACCCCAAAATGACCGTACCCCACAATGACTGTACCCCACAATGACTGTAACCCACAATGACTGTACCCCACAATGACTGTACCCCACAATGACTGTACCCCACAATGACCGTACCCCACAATGACTGTACCCCACTATGACTGTACACCCACAATGACTGTACCCCACAATGACTGTACCCCACAATGACTGTACCCCACAATGACTGTACCCCACAATGACCGTACCCCACAATGACTGTACCCCACAATGACTGTACCCCCTAATGACTGTACCCCACAATGACTGTACCCATGATGACTGTACCCCACAATGACTGTACCCCCACAATGACTGTTCCCCACAATGACTGTATCCCACAATGACTGTACCCCACAATGACCGTACCCCCACAATGACTGTACCCACGATGACTGTACCCTAAATGACTGTACCCATGATGACTGTACCCCACAATGACTGTACCCCACAATGACCGTACCCCACAATGACTGTACCCATGATGACTGTACCCCACAATGACTGTACCCCACAATGACTGTACCCATGATGACTCTATCCCACAATGACTGTATCCCCACAATGACTGTACCCCACAGTGACTGTATCCCACAATGATCGTACCCCAAAATGACTGTACCCCACAATGACTGTACCTCAAAATGACTGTACCTAACAATGACCGTACCCCACAATGACTGTACCCATGATGACTGTACCCCACAATGACTGTACCCCACAATGACTGTACCCCACAATGACTGTACCCCAAAATGACTGTGCCCCACAATGACTGTACCCCAAAATGACTGTACCTAACAATGACTGTACCCCAACAATGACTGTACCCCACAATGACTGTACCCCACAATGACTGTACCCCAAAATGACTGTACCCCACATTGACTGTACCCCACAATGACCGTACCCCACAATGACTGTATCCATGATGACTCTATCCCCACAATGACTGTACCCCACAATGACTGTACCCCACAATGACTGTACCCATGATGACTCTATCCCACAATGACTGTACCCCACATTGACTGTACCCCACAATGACTGTACCACACATTGACTGTACCCCACAATGACTGTACCCCACATTGACTGTACCCCACAATGACTGTACCCCACAATGACTGTATCCCACAATGACTCACCCATGATGACTGTACCCCACAATGACTGTACCCCACAATGACTGTACCCCACAATGACTGTACCCCCACAATGACTGTACCCCACAATGACTGTACCCCACAATGACTGTACCCCACAATGACTGTACCCCACATTGACTGTACCCCACAATGACTGTACCCCACAATGACTGTATCCCACAATGACTCTACCCATGATGACTGCACCCCACAATGACTGTACCCCACAATGACTGTACCCCACAATGACTGTACCCCACAATGACTGTATCCCACAATGACTCTACCCATGATGACTGTACCCCACAATGACTGTACCCCACAATGACTATACCCCACAATGACTGTATCCCCACAATGACTGTACCCCACAATGACTGTACCCCACAATGACCGTACCCCACAATGACTGTACCCCACAATGACTGTACCCCACAATGACTCTACCCCACAATGACTGTACCCACAATAACTGTACCCACAATGACTGTACCCCACAATGACTCTATCCCACAATGACTGTACCCCACAATGACTGTACCCCAAAATGACCGTACCCCACAATGACTGTACCCCCCAAATGACTGTAACCCACAATGACTGTACCCCACAATGACTGTACCCCACAATGACTGTACCCCACAATGACCGTACCCCACAATGACTGTACCCAACAATGACTGTACCCCCACAATGACTGTACCCCACAATGACTGTACCCCACAATGACTGTACCCCACAATGACTGTACCCCACAATGACTGTACCCCACAATGACCGTACCCCACAATGACTGTACCCCACAATGACTGTACCCCCACAATGACTGTACCCATGATGACTGTACCCCACAATGACTGTACCCCCACAATGACTGTTCCCCACAATGACTGTATCCCCACAATGACTGTACCCCACAATGACCGTACCCCACAATGACTTTACCCACGATGACTGTACCCTAAATGACTGTACCCATGATGACTGTACCGCAAAATGACTGTACCCCACAATGACCGTACCCCACAATGACTGTACCCATGATGACTGTACCCCACAATGACTGTACCCCACAATGACTGTACCCATGATGACTCTATCCCACAATGACTGTATCCCACAATGACTGTACCCCACAGTGACTGTATCCCACAATGACCGTACCCCAAAATGACTGTACCCCACAATGACTGTACCTCAAAATGACTGTACCTAACAATGACCGTACCCCACAATGACTGTACCCATGATGACTGTACCCCACAATGACTGTACCCCACAATGACTGTACCCCACAATGACTGTACCCCAAAATGACTGTACCCCACAATGACTGTACCCCAAAATGACTGTACCTAACAATGACTGTACCCAACAATGACTGTACCCCACAATGACTGTACCCCCACAATGACTGTACCCCAAAATGACTGTACCCCACATTGACTGTACTCCACAATGACTGTACCCCACAATGACTGTACCCCACAAAGACTGTACCCACAATGACTGTACCCCACAATGACTCTATCCCACAATGACTGTACCCCACAATGACTGTACCCCAAAATGACCGTACCCCACAATAACTGTACCTCACAATGACTGTAACCCACAATGACTGTACCCCACAATGACTGTACCCCACAATGACTGTACCCCACAATGACCGTACCCCACAATGACTGTACCCCACAATGACTGTACCCCCACAATGACTGTACCCCACAATGACTGTACCCCACAATGACTGTACCCCACAATGACTGTACCCCACAATGACCGTACCCCACAATGACTGTACCCCACAATGACTGTACCCCCACAATGACTGTACCCCACAATGACTGTACCCATGATGACTGTACCCCACAATGACTGTACCCCACAATGACTGTTCCCCACAATGACTGTATCCCACAATGACTGTACCCCACAATGACCGTACCCCACAATGACTGTACCCATGATGACTGTACCCCACAATGACTGTACCCCACAATGACTGTACCCCACAATGACTGTACCCCAAAATGACTGTACCCCACAATGACTGTACCCCAAAATGACTGTACCTAACAATGACTGTACCCAACAATGACTGTACCCCACAATGACTGTACCCCACAATGACTGTACCCCAAAATGACTGTACCCCACATTGACTGTACTCCACAATGACTGTACCCCACAATGACTGTACCCCACAATGACTGTACCCACAATGACTGTACCCCACAATGACTCTATCCCACAATGACTGTACCCCACAATGACTGTACCCCAAAATGACCGTACCCCACAATGACTGTACCCCACAATGACTGTAACCCACAATGACTGTACCCCACAATGACTGTACCCCACAATGACTGTACCCCACAATGACCGTACCCCACAATGACTGTACCCCACAATGACTGTACCCCCACAATGACTGTACCCCACAATGACTGTACCCCACAATGACTGTACCCCACAATGACTGTACCCCACAATGACCGTACCCCACAATGACTGTACCCCACAATGACTGTACCCCCACAATGACTGTACCCCACAATGACTGTACCCATGATGACTGTACCCCACAATGACTGTACCCCACAATGACTGTTCCCCACAATGACTGTATCCCACAATGACTGTACCCCACAATGACCGTACCCCACAATGACTGTACCCACGATGACTGTACCCTAAATTACTGTACCCATGATGACTGTACCCCACAATGACTGTACCCCACAATGACCGTACCCCACAATGACTGTACCCATGATGACTGTACCCCACAATGACTGTACCCCACAATGACTGTACCCATGATGACTCTATCCCACAATGACTGTATCCCACAATGACTGTACCCCACAGTGACTGTATCCCACAATGACCGTACCCCAAAATGACTGTACCCCACAATGACTGTACCTCAAAATGACTGTACCTAACAATGACCGTACCCCACAATGACTGTACCCATGATGACTGTACCCCACAATGACTGTACCCCACAATGACTGTACCCCACAATGACTGTACCCCAAAATGACTGTGCCCCACAATGACTGTACCCCAAAATGACTGTACCTAACAATGACTGTACCCAACAATGACTGTACCCCACAATGACTGTACCCCACAATGACTGTACCCCAAAATGACTGTACCCCACATTGACTGTACTCCAAAATGACTGTACCCAACAATGACTGTACCTAACAATGACTGTACCCCATCGGTTGAGTGATAATGCAGACAACTGAGCTTGAATATCATGAATAAGAGATGAGAATTTCCCTGGACAAAGATCTTGACCACACCGTGTCCAGATAAGTACACCAATTTCTACATGAAGTTTGTCAAGAAAGATGTCTGCAAAGGTCTGACGGCGCAGACACGCGGCAAGAATGAAGGTTCAATTTAGTCTGAAGTCTTGATGGATTATCTTTCCTTCTACTCTGCATTGATTAGCCCCCTTGTCACTCCCCTTCCACTACTCTGGATAGAGTGTGGCCTTGAAGCCCCTGTATTTTTGTTACTTTTGTTCCAGATCTGACAAGGAAGGAGTTGGTTTTGAACGCCGCCAGATTATTGAGCTTTTAAATAGAGGTTCTCATATTGTCGACTGAGAGTTGAAGAATGACTCCTGTTAGATTATAGTCATAGACAGGACCGTTGTCTGAGAGTGAAAGAATGACTGCTGTTAGAATATAGTCATAGACAGGGCCATTGTCTGGAAGTGAAAGGATGACTTCTGTTAGATTATAGTCATAGACAGGACCGTTGTCTGAGAGTGAAAGAATGACTTCTGTTAGATTATAGTCATAGACAGAGCCGTTGTCTGGGAGTGAACGAATGAATTCTGTTAGATTATAATCATAGACAAGGCCGGTGATCCCCAAATAAATTCCATACAGTCTCTCTCCCAATCATATGGTTTTATTTTAAAAATAAATCTTTCTCCGTGGGAGAAACTATTTTCCTCGAGATTTAAAAAATAATTCCCTAGCTGTAAAGTACAGTCTCCCCAAAGATAAATCCGTCCCTGCGCCATCACAATTTCAAGACATTAATAGAAAGAGATAGCTAAAAAGGGGGTGGGAGGACCACGAGTTTACCGTGTGACTGGTGACACTACAGTCTAACACCACCTATCACACTGATTGTTTGAACGCGTGACCTTATTGTCGTGTGTTTGTCTTAGCTCACTGCGATGTGTTGTGTGTTTCTGAATGCCATATTAATTGTAATCCCCTTTTATAGCTCATTCTACCGATATTTTAAAAGTCAAATTAAAAATCTTATAATTTAGTAAACCGTGGCTACTTGTATTTATTGAATTTTTGCTGTATCTTTTGTAAAAGCTTGCGGTAAAAGACGGTAATAACAATTGGAATATTTCTTTGACTATGAGTGGGAAACTTAATAACCACGCAACTTAAACTATAAACTATAAAAAATTGGTTCAAAATGCTTTTTCAACTCATTGAAATTATAACATCTGTATTAAAGCATATACCAGATTTGAATTTCAGATCCTCTTATTTAGTCAAAGGTTTACACACAAGAACACACAAGAACACACAAGAACACACAAGAACACACAAGAACACACAAGAACACACAAGAACACACAAGAACACACAAGAACACACAAGAACACACAAACATTCAGAAGTGCAAACCAACGACTGAGCCATAATTTAGGAACTACACAGGCCAATTTAAATTCTGATTTAAAACCAAATTCAATTAATCCGTTCCAGGCCCTTGGACGTATATCAGACGTAGATCTATTTTCACTTTAAGAAATAAAGGGAAAATGATTAATCCGTCCCCATGAAAAGAAAATCATATTATTATTTACATATTATACATTCTCGGACTTTGTTGTACACAATAATTAATACACCACTTAATACTGAAATACATAAAGAAAAAGAACATAGACGAATGTTTTTCTTCTGTTTTTCTGTTATCGAGACTAGAAGCAAGCTTTTTAACACGCTTTAATGTTCCTTATCTTTATTTTGTAACTGATCTGATCCCTTCGCAAAATTAGCATATTTGATAAAGTTTTTGTCCTTTTCACAATCAAAGAAAACATCGATCTCTGCTTTCGGTATTCTGCAACCAAGTCCCGGACACTCATGCCAATTTCACCCTTTACAACAATTTTTTTTTCCAACTCCTTAGTGATCCGAACCAATTTTTTTCGTTGCTTGGCTCCTCTCATTAACTTTCTTAGAACTCATGATAAGTGATTTTACTAATACGTTACAAGAAAAACACAAAATCTGGTGACAATATACATTCATTTCGCGCAGAGGCGTAACGACTTGGCATCGGGGCAGTTGCAAAGGGCTAATCCTTCAATAATCAATTTATTCTGTATAATTTAGTATTTTCCTTATTTCTCAAGGGCGCCAAATATGAATTAGCCAAAGGCGCGGAAAACCCAGTTACGCTTCTGATTTCGCGACTCGTTCACTGTATGTTAGCAACTGCCGTACTAGCACACAATAGTATCGCGCCATGTGCTGTGATTCCTACAAGTTAGCACGCGCGATGTGTTATTTTTGTCATACAAGCTCTATCTAGCACGGGGTCGTATTCCAAACAAAGGTCGTATACCAAGCAAGATGTTTCGCGTCCAAACAGGACGTATCCCGTATTGGACTATTTCAGAGAAGACGTATGCCGATGTACCACTGTACTTATGTTTTAAGTAGATACGTTTCTTTCAGATCTTTCAATTTTAAATCCCTTATATTAACTTCACCGTCTTGTCTGTCTGTCTGTCTGTCTGTCTGTCTGTCTGTCTGTCTGTCTGTCTGTCTGTCTGTCTGTCTGTCTGTCTGTCTGTCTGTCTGTCTGTCTGTCTGTCTGTCTGTCTGTCTCTCTCTCTCTCTCTCTCTCTCTCTCTCTCTCTCTCTCTCTCTCTCTGTCTGTCATGGGCTCGCGATCGGCCGGTCGGTCGGGCGGAAAAAGA